>PVJH01023681.1:0-34360 GCA_004026705.1 Nesogale talazaci | reverse complement strand
AGGCTGGTTCCTTGAGCCTTTTGTAAAATGTAAAGAATCAGGCTAATTCTCTGTGCTCTGCCCTTTGGGTCCAAGCCCTCCCTTCCAAAGTGAGGGGAAAGAAGGGGATGGGGCAAACCTCTTGAAGTTCACGATGTGAGGCTCACCAGAGGCTTGCCTGCCCACAGTGTCTGTCACACTCTGACCACCCTGCCACTCCATGCAGGGCACTCCCTCCTCTTCATGGAAGGGGCGTCTGCCCTTTGCACTCAAGACCTTGAGGAAGAGACTTCCACAGCCCCTCCTGGAACGCACTCACCAAGGTTACAGGCTGTGGTTTGGTTGCAGATGAAACCCAAGGGTACGTGCCAGCCTGCAAACGTGCCAACTGAGGGATGGCAAGACTTCTTCCCTCTCAGAGTGTCCCAGGTGAGGTGGGCATCTGACTTCTTAACCACTGCTACGGCATACGAACCTGTGATTGAGAAACGAGATGCATTTTCAGTCCCTCTAGAGTCCTCAGGAATCGCGCTCAAGGTCTCTGCACCCAGCCCTGCCCACCAGTCTCTGTGTGGAGGGGCCTCTCTGGCTTCCCCCTCTTCCCACCTCCACAGCCCCCCCCCCCTCATGTAGGCAGAAGAACCCTGAATTCAGTGCCGGACCAAACATAGCTCTGCCACCCTGCCTCACACATGCAGCTATTCATGTATGTCTACATACACCCACTGATTGCTTATTCAGTGAATCCCGCTTTGCCTTCTGGTCTCCAAGCGGCTTCAGTCCTCCTCAATCACATACTGTGAACATCTTTCTGGTTCAGTAGGAATAGCTAGAGCTGCGCTCCGATGTATTGGCTGTATCTAAGTCCCATTCTGTTCTACGGAAGGGCCATACTTGATAGTTCTCCTTTCGTTTGTTATAGTTGTTCTTGTCCTCACAAGTGTGTGCACAACAGAAGGCAATGCCACCTTGTCCCGCTCCGCACTCATGCTTGAGCCCCTTCTTGAAGCCACGGTGTCCAGCCTGCTCCCTGGGGCTGCTCTCTTCTCCCCCACCCTCGGCTTGATCGAGCACACTGTCCTTCTCCAGGGACTGGTCTCTTCTGGTAATCTTCTTAGTGGTGGACATTTGTGTGAATCCCAATATAGACCACTCACCTATATAGACATTCGTACAAATAAGTGTGCTCATGGGAAAGCTTTTGTTGAGTAGAAGTTTAGAAGAAAGAACTTTAGTGACTCTTCTTTCCAGGTGCTTTGTTTTCCTGGTTAATAAAAGTATTATTTCCCAGTAATAGTACCAGTGGTGAGATCCAGCTAGCTGGTTTGCACCAGTTAGGCCAAACTGAGACTTAATTTTTGGTTGAGTTTGGCAAACTGGTTGTTAAAATCTCTCTACGGTGGGTGGGTGGGCAACTGCCTGATGTGGAAATCACAAGTTTGACTTCCTTACGCTTTTAAACATTCATCTACATGTTCTAAGCACCCATAGCGATGTCATTCTCTCCATAGGTATGAAAACTTAGGATTATGCTTGAAGTATTTACTTACTCATTTGATGAAACTCATTATACTTTTGATGACTCTTTCATTCTTTTGTGTTTGTTACCTCAGTAAGCAAGCATATGATGTAAAGAGAAAAAGTGCCAAACAGCCAGAGGGTGGCACATTGTCATTCATCTCAGCTTTGTGGTATGCCCCAAATTCCCACGAGATATTATGAATGAATGATGCAATTCCTGAAAGTGTTCAAAGAGCTAAAAATACCGCCAGAACAATTATTGTAAGTTAAGCAGAAAGGGGGCTTTCAAAGATGAACAGAAAATGCCCAGAGAAGAGAAGTTGCCTGACTGTTTCTAATCTATCAAACACAATGACTACTATCTAATTGGCCTGCCTCTAAAGGAATGGGATCCTCCTCCTTCAGTGAGAAGAGGGTTGAGGATAACTCACACAGCTGATAATGCTTGGGTAAAAAGCAAAGACGATTGTAAGTAAGGATGCCAGTCAAGAAGCAATATGAAAATGTCTTAAGTAACAGTTTTACTGGATTTTTTGTCACCCTTATGTAATATTTTTTAAACTCTTATTACATAATCTAAATTTGTGTATCTTTTATTGTTCTTATTTATTGAACTGTATGAAATAATAAGCAATGCTTCAGTGTATTTTTTTATAATTAAAAGTCATGAGGGCAGCAAACCAGTTGTTACTTCAGTTGCACCACTGTCTGGAACACTCTTCCTCCCCCACCCCCCCAAATTAAAACAAAAACACCAGACTCCCTCACCTTGCTGCATTTGCTTCCCAAATAACTCTACATATCCTAGATGGAGTGGGCATTCGCGCCCCTTCGTGATTGGAAGGGTTGGGGTAGGTAGATGGGTGGGTGGGTACATGAGGGGCTTCAATACATTCAAAATGGAGGAGCGTATCAGGCAGCAATACTGTGACATAACCATCCCCCCAGTAAGTATCAGCAAGCTATGGAGAAGAAACATAGCTTCCTAGCTGCTAAGTGACTCTGTCTGAGACCACTTAGCACAGAACTGGTAAGAGAACCCATCCAAACTTGCACACAGAAACCTGGTCCTTACTGGCAACAGGGGAGAGAGGGGTGGGCGACATTCCATTCTTACTCTAAAGGTTCATGATTCTAATCTGATCACAGAAGCAGCCTTGAAGTTCAGGCCTCAGTCAAAAGTATATTTCAGACACTCACTAAGGGGAAAGAAATATGAGGGGGCTTGAGAAAGTTCCCAGAAAGTTCAATTATCATGAAGAGTTATCATTATTTCTTGAGGTGTCATTATTCATCTCTCTGTGTGTATATGTGTGTGTGTATGTGTGCCTGCATGGTGAATCTCTCTCTACCGCTGTGTCACCACAGGAAGATCAGACCTGTAAACACCCTCATTGGCCAACAGTTGCACATCCCTGCAGCCCCTGGTCATTGCAGCTGCTATTGAAAACCGTGGACTCACTTGACAGAAACGAGCAATATTGAAGTGGCGAGAATTGCTGCTGACTATAAAATATGGATATAGAATACTTGACTGACCCTTCAGATTGGGGATGAAGACATAATTCATAGAGGACAGCCAAGTCATGATGGCAGAGAGAAGCCACAGGATACCCCTTGGGGCTTGCTTATGCCTGCCTATGTTCTCCCTGCTTATGAAGTGAGGCTGCTGCTGGGTGCGTCGGGAAGGGATTTGTCCATTTTGCCCACTGGAGACCTTGGGCGGGGGGTGGAATACAGGGTGGACTCTGGAGCCATAAATGCTGCTTGTGCTGCAACTCTCCAATCCCAGCCTCTCTCCACAAGACCTTTGACTCGGAAACCCCAAATTTAAGGGGCCACCTGTCGTCCAAGCAACACTGGTTTTCCCTGTAGATCAGAATCACCTGGAGGGCTCACTGTGCTCCCCGCCCCCCGAATCCCTGACTCATTAGAACTATGCTTGTTGCTGTTGTTAAAGCCTCAGGTCAGTTCTGACTCATTGTGACCCTCTGTACAACAGAAGAAAACACTGTGTTTCATTCTCACAATCGCTCTAGCAGCCACAGGACCAACCCATCTTATCAAGGAGTTTCCTGTCTTCTGTTGACCCTCTACCAAGAATGATGTTCTTCTGAGACCATACCCACAGCATGTGGGATGAAATCTTGTCCGCCTCTCTTCTAGGAAACGTACAGGTTGCGTTGCTTCTGTGGAAGTTGCATAATCTGTTGTCAACCTAAGACTATTAAGAGTGAAAGGGTGGGGTTTAGCCTGTCAATCAGGCAGGTTGCAGCTTGATGACTTCATTTGGAGGCACCAAGGAGCTAAAGAGCTCACTGGAGGAGGGACACACAGACACTCCCTTCGAGACATTCCTGATGACAAGCCTGATGGAGCCACACAGATACAACCAGAGCCCTGGAGCTGGAGAAGCCACGTGGAGACCCACGCCTGGGCTGAGATGCTTCCACCACCACTGGATCCACAAGATTTTCCACCCACTGGAATTTATAGACTAGCATCAACATATGAAATAACATTAGACCTATGGCCTTGATCTAGCCTGGATTGGGATGTTTTCTTAATGTAAAATTGCTCTTACACATGAGTGTCCATGAATTTGTTTCTCTAGCTCACCAGGACTAACACGGCTTCCAATACAGATTTGTTCATTCTTCTGTCAGTCCACAGAATATATACTCTTCGCCAGACTGTAATTCAGATAGGTGCGTTCTCTGATCTTCCTGACCCATTGTCCAGCTTTCGTCTGCACGTGAGACTACTGAAAACATGATGGCTTGAGTCAGGTCTAGACTAGGGCCTGGGCATGTTCGTGGCCGCAAGTTCCCCAGGGATGCTGACATTGTGGTCCTTGGGTCAGCCGCTGCTGCCTGAGGTGCAGTCTATCTGGGCCAGAGCCTCTGCCTATCTGCTGTCACAAGATGGGAGAACTTGTCTGGTGGTAGTCTCCACCATACCGTTACTGCATCTCCTTTGCTTGTGAAGCCTCCCTCAGTCCATACAGGCCAGGATTGGGCTCCTGCCCTGCTGCTGACTGTCACGTTGAGGTGGGCAAGCAGCATGGAACTTGAAGCCATGTGGGTACCTGCTTTCAAGCTCAGATGCAGCCATTTCCTGTCTTTGTGGTCTGGGACCAGTCTCTGTGCCTTGGTTTCCCCATCCATATAACATGGGCAATAATACCCACAGAGTACAGGAAGGCTGAGGAGAGGAAACAGGGGCCCAGCCAGCAGCACAGCAGTCGTGTCAGCTGCTTGAAAGGCTCTCCTCACCCACAGTCTTACATCCCCGTGTGGCTGGTCCTGACTCACCGTCTGTGGGCGTGTCCACACACTTCAATCCAAGCTCCTGGTTGCCATCTTTGGACTCTAGACAGAAAAATATAAATGAAGGGAGCAGCCTTTAAACTCTCATAGTGCTTGCTTCTCAATCAATATCTCGATCTCAACAACCAAGAATAAGATGAGAACAAAGTAAGTCACTGGTTTTTGATCAACTAAGATCCTGCCTTGGTGGAGTGTGTGGGTTATGGGTTGGGCCGCGAACTGCAAAGCTGGCAGCAGAAACTCCTCGGGGACAGATGAGACTGTCTGCTTCCAGACAGAGTTCCAATCTCAGAAACCTCAGGGAGCAGTTCTGTCCCTGTCCACAGTGTGGCCTGGAGTCGGACACCACTGGATGGAAATGAGCTCAGCTTCTGCAGGCCCCTTCTATGCTTGGCCCTGCTCTTTGCCTTTGGAATGGTTTGTTTCAGCTCAGAATCTCCCACCAAAGTTTCAGACAAGTGCAGAGAATGCACTTGAGATGCCCTTTGAAGGGGAGCAGAGACCCTGAAAGATCTCTGCAAAGATCCCTTTGCATTCACTGTCTAGTCCAAGCCATCCTGACACGCTTCATCCTGTGAGAGGCCTAGGCTGTGCAATCCCTGTCATCAAGTCCATGCTGACCCTACAGGACAGGGCAGAACTGCCCCTGTGCATTTCTGAGACTGTATGTGTTTATGTCTCTCTCTCTCTCGCTCTCTCTCTCTCTCTGTGAGAGAGATTGAGTCAATACTTACTCCTAGAGACCCTGCTGCGTGTTTCTGAGACTATGACTATTTACTTGCATAGAGAGCTCAGTCTTTCTCCACAGGAGCACCTGGTGGTTTTGAACTGCCAACTTTTTGGATCACAGTCCAAGGCATACTATGCCGCCAGGGTTCCCTCTAGGCTATGTAGGTGGGGATGTGTCCATTATATGTTGGAGGGAAGAGAAGCTAGTCAGTGGTTTCAGGAAGCCCTGGATTATTCTACAGTTTTCTGGGTGACATTGAATGTGTAACTTCTCTAGGAATCAGTTTTTCCCCTTTTAATTTATAAAGTGGGGTCACTGCTACTTATCTCACCGAGTTATTTTGTTTGGGATGCTGCATGGAGTGTGCACTGCTTGGCAGAGAGTATTCCTATTGCTATTGGGCACTATCAGGGCAGTTCCAATGCAAAGCCAGGGACCCCCATGGACCACAAAACAAATCCCTGCCCAGTCTGAAGTGCTTCTGATTGGAGAGAACAGAGATGTGGACCACTAGCCCCTGACACTCTGCAGGTCACTTTATCTGAAGGTCAAGTCAACGCTGACACTCAGCATCGTATTCTCAATGTTCATGGCCCAGAGGGAAAGGATCTAGCGTGAGGGGGGACTTTAAACCCTGTATGGAAAATAGAAGGAAGATAGAGAATTTTTTTTCCACATGCTATTGGTACATGCTCGGTAAATTCTATTTACTGAGTGATACTCCCCCATTGCCTGCAAGTGATACTTCCTGTGGCTAGGCCTGCATCCACCAAAAGAAAATTCCGACCTGGCAGCCCTCCCTGCCAATCTTTGTCAGTGGGGAGGCTGCCGTCAAAAATTAGAGTCTTGTAAACCCACAGAGGCAGTTCTGCCCTGCTGTAAACGGTCGCCGTGAGTCAGCACGGACTCTGTGCCCGTGTGTTTGGTTTGTTTTTTGGTTGGTGCTCAACTCAACCCCCTGCCCTCGACTTAGGCTCAGCAAGGAAGCTTGGGGTCCCTTGTCCCTGTGTACTGGCTTCTCACTCGGAGAGGACGGGAGGTGGGGGGGTGATTCTCTAGTCCAGGGACTCTCAACCTTCCTCATGCCCAGATTCTTTAATACAGTTCCTCATGCTGTGGTGACCCCACCCACCATAAAGTTATTTTCATTGCTACTTCCAATCTGTGATTTTGCTACTGTTATGAAAGGGTTGTTCAACCCCCAAAGGGGTCACGGCCCATAGGTTGAGAACCGCTGCTCTTGCTCCTTTCACTCTAACAATACTTGTGACTACTTTGATGTCAGTACAGTAATGTGTCCTCATCTGTGTCCATGGCCCAGAGAGAATCAAACCAGAGCGGCGCCTCCTCCACTTACTGTAGTTCTCTGCCAAGACCGGCACCAAGCCACACTTGCCCGCGGTATAGATGTGGCCTCCGTCCAAGCTCACGGCGTCGGCTTTTCTTTTCTGAAGTTAAAAACCAAAAGGCTATCACCACTACGACGCTGGCTCCGTCCCACGGGCTTGGTGTCATGCGTCCTTGCAATCATTCAGATAAATCATGGGGCACCCACTGTGGCTGCCCTGCCGGCGCGGGGATGAAAAAACTAGACACCTCTTTGCACTGATTGACCCAGGAGTGATTGTCCAGCCCAGAACGTGCTCCCTGGCCATCCACGTGTCTCCTCCTGAGACCCATGCTCTGCCCTGGACACCCCTCCCCTCTTCCTGGTGACCACCCAACAACCCGCCCAGCCAGAGGTAGGGAGTGCGTGTCATTTCCTTAAAGCGAGGGCCAAAGCATCTTGGCTTCCTGATGGCAGAATTCAGAACTGTTTGCACCATCCCATTTGCACTGCGCTCAACACATACTTACACCGGAGCATTCACTCCTCAAATGACACGATTTACTAACCATATGTTATTTAAATCCCTTTAGCCCTCTGGCAGCAGAGCAGAACTCTGGACCCTTAGATCCTTAGGGAAGCACTGAGCCCTTTCTCGAGATAAGTTGTGGGCCATGGTCTCGTGAATTGAAGTCACGTGGGAACGGCCGTGGAAAGCCGAGACTGCCCTCTTGACGTGCCGGCAGACCGAAGCAGCACAGCCCAAAGAGCAATCCACGGACCGACAGAGTCCAGTGCTGCCGCACAGCAACCCTGTCGGCTAGAATGGAATTGCCCTCTGTTACATAGCCTGTAAGAACTCCCAATAAAATAATTTTTTAAAAAAAGAATAGAGCTGCCTCATGGGATCTCAAGGCTCCCCCTGCCCCCTTTATTCTCAAGGCCATTAATACACTAAGACTCAGGTCACTGAATTCCTTACTTTTTACTGTAAACCTCGACACCACAGCCCCTCCGGCTGTGCATATGCCTAAATAGTAAGACATATATATTTGTATATGCCTAACGCAGGTGGAAAACCTACCTCATCTACTTATTGGAGTAAATGAGCTCATGGACGTCGACTTTTCTTTTCCCAAGTCAAAAACCAAAAGGCTCAAAACTCCATCTGACACACAAAAAGCGCTCCCAACCAGCGTCTGTTGCCATGGTTGCAGCTATGACTACAGCGTGCACATACGTACGTACTACAATAACGACATCCCTTGAAGTGGAAGGGGTCCTGGTGGCACCGTGGTCCAGTCAAGTGCCAGACACTCCAACCCGCCAGTTGCCCCAAGGGAGAGGAGACCTATAACCTGTGACCTGTGACCTGCTCCCAGAAAGAGGAGAGGAGGAAACCCCAGGGAAGGAGTGCTTCTCTGCCACAGGGCGCTTCTATCAGTTGGACATGACTCCCAGTACCTACCAACCCCCATTACCACTTATACCTGTATGATTAAGGTAATTATATAGTATATAGGGGCCTGAAAGATATATTCAGAATGATTGATCAAGTGATACAGACGTAGATGCTCATTCAGTATCATGCTATCCAGAACAACAAATTTGGAGATAATACACGTATTTTTAGAACTCTACCCCTCCCCTGTCATCTAGTCTATTCTAACTCACCTCGACCCTATGAGACAGAGCAGAATTGTCTGCCAAGAACCTTCACAGGAGTAGAAACCCGCGCCTGTCTCCCGAAAACCCCTGGTGGGTTTGGTTAACCTTGTGTAACCCCAAGGCCACCAGACTCAGATGCAAATAGAGACGATTAGAATCTGGTTAAATGAATAAGGTGGCTATGCTTAGTTGAATATTATGCAGTATCAAAAGCACTTAAAATAAATATTTCATTGTCTAGGGAAGCATGCCAATTGTGCTTACCACCTTAGATAATAGCAGTAATTGTAATGAACTAATACAGATGCCTGACATGTATTAGCTGCCAGACAATGTCATAAGGACTCAAATCCTTTTAATCCATACAACCGACAAATTCAGGAGATTGTTTATATAGCAAAAGTTGACCAGTATTAGCATCTTATTGTGTGGTTAGCCTCTTTGATCTGCCTATTTTTTAGGCTTCAAAAAATTGTCTTTGAATCACGAGAATATGACATGCGCTCAGAGAAACATAAAGCTAACAGAATAGTTTTAGAATTTAGTGATTCCGTGACCGATTATCTGGGTAATCGAAGTGTGTATCATTTCTTTTCCATTTTTTGAAGGATATGGCCTTTCTTAAATCATCTGTAAAGACATTAAACTTATTCCCATAGGACTGCAAGAGGCCATTTGTTATCACAATCCGCACCGATCCTGCCCACATCTTTAATGCCCCCACTTCCTGCGGTCCTTAGACAGGAGGCCCTCCGAGCTCCCTCTTCTCTACAGCTGGGGCCCAAAGGAGTCTTTGATTTGGGTCTGGCTCTGAATTTCTGCCTGGCCCCTGCCAGGCAAGGGGAGGTGGCAGTCCAGGATGGGCATGTCTGGAGCACAGCAGCTGATGGGGGGTAGAGGGGGGAATTGGTCTGGAAAGGTGGGCTTCAATGCCCAACTGGGAGAGCTGCTGCCTGCTTGGTGTCTGCACGCCCGCCGTAGAGGAGGGGCCCTGCGTACCACAATGGCTGCGATGCAGTCCTCGTGGCTGTCCTCCGTGGTGCAGTCGATGGCACCGCCACTCACAGCACGCCAGTTGTCACACTTGGCCCTCTCTTGAGGCCCCACGGCACACCACCGCACTGCTGTCTGGGAGCCGACTTCACCTAGGATGGCAGAGAGGTTCAGAGTGTTGAGGCAGCAGTAAAATGGGAGCAGAGGGTTAGTGCCACTGTCTACCTGTCTGCCCCAGGGCAGCCGTCTTGGGGACACTTGTCCCACTCCCAGGACACCACCCTCCAGGAGAAACAATAATTCGTGAGTGCAGAGACTCAGAGGTGCTAGCCTCGCTCCCTAGGGGAGGCAGCAGCCCAGCCTTCCATGAGTTCTGCCCCTTCCAGGGCACAGAGTCCGGGTGGTAGTCATGAGACTGGCTTATATTGCTGTGCCTTGACTCAGTGCATCCCACATACCTAGCACCATCACTGGCCTCTGAGGATGCTCCAAACCCCAGGGTCATTCAAAGGGAGGTGCCCCGTGCTAGACTAGTCACTGACAGGAATGGAGTGGGGAGGAAAGAGGAAACGGAAACAAGAAATGAGTCCAAGGGATGTGATGGAAGGCAGGCACTGGGCTCCTTCCACCTCCGTCCCTTCAGGATGGACTGTGTCGTTGTCTTCAGGACAGGCCTGCGCTGGTGGGGCAAGATCAGGTCCTAGCAAGGGCCCAGCAGCATCATGGTGCCGAGCTCTGCACAATACGAAGGTCTTCGAGATTCTCTGTGAACTCAGGTCTTTCTCGAAGCTCCTTGGAAAATGGCAGTGTGGACCCAATGCACCGGGGGGCCCCCCAGACAATGGAGGCGGGGTGAGGTGTGTCAATGCCTAGAATGCCATGTCCCCTTTCCTCCCTGCCCCCCTGCTGCCCCAGGACTTGACACACCTCCTCTTAGATCCTGAATGTGCGCAGCCTGCTTGAGTCCCAGGTACAGCCAGGCGTCCATCTTCGGGGGGACCTTTAAGAAACCTCGGGCGGCATCTGTGAACAGCAGGTCCTTCCCATAAGGAGAGCCAAAAAGCTGGAATCCCGCCGACTTGTCTTTGCCAAAAGATTCCTGTTCGAAGGGTCAAAAAAAACAACGATGAAGCACAAGAGGCCAGACAAGAATTGCAGACGGGAGGAAACTCATGAGAAGCCAGACTGGCCACAGCCGCTCAAATCTCCGTCTCAGTCGCTCCTGGAGTTTGCCGCTCTCTCCAGGAAAAGTCCCCGTGTGGCTGCTTTGCGTGACCTTAGGAAACCTGTCAGGGCTGCTCCCAGATGTATGTGTGTGTGTGTGCTGGCATTCTCCCATGCCAGGCTGTAGTTCTGTGGTCCCACTGCTTTGTGTTCTGTCCTATGACACCCCTTAGTCAGGCAAGTGACAGTCTTCCTCCTGTGGCTCCCCTCCTACTCTGTGCCTGCTGCATGTCAAACTGCTCTTCCTTTTTCTGGTCTCTAAAATAACAACAACAACACCAAAACCTCCGTAAGACCCATGACTCAAGCTGACCAGCCCAGAATCAGTCCTGACTGATGGTGGCATCTGCCTACATGCTCACTCAGTGACACTCACTGCCCACCTTGGCATGCCCTCCCACACAGCTTACTCAGGGCCCGAGAATGTGCCCATGCAGTCCCTCTTTTCTTCTGCAAAGTGCCCGATCCATGTCTCCAAGGTGGGACTGATGCTGCCCAGTAGTGATTCGTGTGTCCTGTCACCCCATCCCTACCCTGACCTGACTGGGAGGTCTGGGGGACAGGAACTTTGCCAGGCTCTCTCCTGGTTCCCTGGCACTGAGCAGACAGGACTAGATGGTACAGCATGCTGGTCTCTCGGGGGTGTCCTGACCAGAGGATGCTGAGGGCGGGGATCCAGAAGGGCAGGAGCACGTGCCCACGGGATCATAGGAAACACATAGGGTCTCTGCACTATAGTCCGACCCTTAGAACCAGAGGCCTCTGTGTGCACAGGGTCTTTGGTCAGCTGGACTAGCAATGCCCATGGAAGCTTCATGACCCCAGCTGTGGCAGTCATGTGCTTATGTTAGTTTTATGATTGAAATGTAGGGTGGAGTCTAGCCTGTTAATCTGGAAATAGCCATTGAATAGCCAATGAGGCCTCTATGTGGGCATGGCTTTCTCCTGAGACTTCTGGGAAATCTCACGATATTTCCTTGTGAAAAGAGAAGCTATATCTCCCAGTGGTTGGGAGTTAGTCTGAGAGATGATGAATCATGGACAAGACAAGATGAAGCTGGGGCAGCCACATGGGGACCCCTACCAGCGATGAATTGCTTCTGCCACCACAGGATGCTGTTGATGGACCCTGAACCTTGGAAGCGAGGAGTCATGTGGAGACCCCTGCCAGCGCCGGGATTCTGCACTCACTGACCTGTGACTTCATGGGTCGGAAGGAGACTGTATAGACTGATTTCGGGCATATGGGTTAATATCAGAATTATGACTTTGAACTGGACTGGGCTCGATGTCCTGTTCCTTTTGTATATAAACCCTTTCTTTGTATTCATATGTGTGTCTATGAAATTTGTTCCTCTAGTTTACCTGGACTGACACACCAGCTGTGTCAGAGTAGCTTGTCAGTGAAGTGGGTGATGTATGGTGTCATTCCTGCTATGTCCTGAACACAGAAAAACATGACAAAGATAGACAGACCCCACCCCCACCCCCACTCCTGACCCACCAACCGCAGAGCAGAAGGGAAGGTTGATGGACGGGGATACCTGTGCCTTGTTGAGAAGCTCCCAGATCAAGTTCTCCATGCCATCCACATTTCGGGCCACGATGGCGTGAGAAGGGACCTGTGCCAGGTGGCAGTCCTTGTATGAGTCCACCGGCTTCCGGGAATTGTCTGGACAGAGCAGCTCATACTGGTCCCTGTCGGCCTTGTCTGGCAGGTTCTCTGAGAAAGAGGAAGTCCAGGTGAGCTTCCACAGGCAGAAACCACAAGCATGGTTGCCTACTCGCCACTGACTCCTGCTGTCTTTCACCTGGCGATGACTAACAGGGACTGTTTCCAAATACTGACACACACGAGGAGTCTGAGGCCCTGGGGGTGCTATCCACTAGTTCATATCCAAGTCGACCTGGGGCTGGGGTGTTGGCCTGAGAGTGTGCCATGCCTGCGTGAGAGCAAACATTTGCTGATCGCTCATGCCCAGCACAGACGGTGCTGTGGCAACTCATCCCTCAGCAACCTGCGGAGGCTGGCCATCTGCTTAGCCCAGTCTGAGTCGGAGGCTCAGAGCATTGGCATAACTTGTCACAATCTCAGCCAGCCTGGGGCTGGTGGGCCAGCTACCCTGGCAACACGCCCTCCTGCAGGACAGTCAATGGTCGAGGAAGGGTTTAGGGGGAATGAGAGCTAGGAACCCAGTCCAAAGGCTCAGGAGGTACTGAGAAGACGCTGTGAGGAAAACTGGCTCTTTAAAAATCTCCCCTTGGGACAGCCCAGTCAAGGTGCAGCCGGGCAGCGATGATGCACACAAGTTTCCTCTAGTTCCTGAAGCCTTTTTCCCCACAACCATCACGGTCCCAACTCTACCTTACAAATCCAGATGGACTGGAGAGGGTACACTAGTAGAGAGGGGAGCTGGAGATATGGGGAAACCAAGATGGATGAGCCCCTTTGGGCCAGTGGTGAGACTGGAGCTGCTGGAAGGGTGGAGAGAAGGTGGGGTAGAGAGACCGAACCAACTGCAAGGATCTACACATAAGCTCCTATTGGAAGGACGGGCATCAAAGGAGTGGGTTGGGGGAGAGGTCGGGCAGTGTAAGATATGACAGAGCAATAATAATGTATAAAGCATTGAGGGTTGGTGGGGAGGAGAGAGCAGGCGAAGAGGGGAAGGGATGGAAAAGCCGACACGAGGGGCTCAAGAGAAAAGGCGGATGATTGGAGAATGACAACAACAGCGGACATGTTAAGGTGCTTGGCACAGTATGTTTATTTATGTATTGTGAAAAATGATGTACAAGCCCCCAATAAGATGATTTTTGATAAAAAAAAATCTAATTGAAAAAAAAACTCTTAAAAGAGAAGGAGTGTGATTCGAGTTCCTGTGAACACTTACAATTTTAATTAGGCAGATTACCCTGAATATACATTTAAAGGGAACAAATCACACCATTTAAATGAAAAGGATCAGTATGATCTGATAGCTTCTGAACTTTTCCACCTTGGCCACTCAAGGACCTTAGCAGTGGCCGGAGCACACCTTCACTGGCCACCAACATGCATTTCCACCCCCACACCCAGCATGTCGTCCCTCAGCTTACTGTCTCTCATTAAAGCCTCCTTTCAGGATGACATGAGTCTGGTGTGGTGGTGGCTGGCTGGCCTTAGGTGGTGGTAGTGGTTTTTGAAATATAGGAATTAAAAAATGAAGCACATTTATAGGTGACAATTCTTCTTGCTAGAGATCTCACTGTGGCTGTGCAAATGCGTCCTGAAATCACTTCAGTAAGGTGTGTTTGCTGGAGGCATTTCCAGCATTCAGGAGATTATGATTCATTCTGAAACTTGGATTTCATGAGCTCAGAGAATCTGATCATTAAAATGTTTTATTCGTTGTATTTTAATTATTATTGTACTATGGTTCTTTTTTTAGTGTTAATTGTTTCTCATTCAGGCACCTTTATCTATTTATTTTGGGGGGCCATCACTGCCCTGGTGGGAATAGGAAGTCCAGCCTTACTCCTGGAGAGCTATTGCTGGATTTGAACCACCAACCCTGTGGGCCGCAGTTCCGCTCACAAGCACTATGCTACCGGGGCTCAGCCCCCTTTATTATTTATTTTAAGTCACTTTATTCGGGGCTCATACAATTCTTATCACAATCCATTCATTCCATCCATTGTGTCAACCACATGTATACATTTGTTGCCATCATCATTCTCAAAACATTTGCTTTCTACTTAATCACTTGGTATCAGCTCCTCATTTTCCCCTCCCTTCCTACTCTCCCCTCCCTCATGAATGCTTGATAATTTGTAAATTATTGTTATTTTGTCATGTCTTAAACTCTTCAGCATCTCCCTTCACCCACTTTCCTGTTATCCGTCCAGGAAGGAGGAGCTTATATGTAGATCCTTGTAATCGGTTCCCCTTTTCTACCTCACCTTCCCTCCACCCTCCTGGTATCGCCACTCCCACCACTGGTCCTGAAGGGATCACCTGTCCTGGATTCTCCATGTTTCCAGTTTCTATCTGTACCAGTGTACGTCCTCTGGTCTAGCCAGATTTGTAAGGTAGAATTGGGATCATGACAGTGGGGGAAGGAGAAAGCACTAGAGCGCTAGAGGAGAGTTGTGTTTCATTGGTGGTATACTGCACCCTGACTGGCTTGTCTCCTCCCTGTGCCTCTTCTGTAAAGGGATGTCTATTTGCCTTCAGATGGACTTTAGGTCCCCAATCTACACGCCCCTCATTTACAATGATATGACTTTTTTATTCTATGATACCTGATCCCTTCAACACCTCGTGATCACACAGATTTTTGTGCTTCTCCCATGTGGGCTTCGTTGCTTCTGAGCTAGATGGTCACTTGTTTACCTAAAAGTCTTTCAGACCCCCCCCCCCCGATGCAATATATTTTGATAGCCAGGCACCATCAGCTTTCTTCACATTTGCTTATACATATGGTTCATTTTTTATTGGTGTTTTTTTTCTTTGTTAGTTGGTTAGTTCTATTTGCAAGCCCAGAATGTTTGCTTAGTGGACTTTTAAAGGCCAAGTAAATCCAGCACAAGACAAAGTATAAGCCACCTAAATGTCCTTTACACAAAACTCTAGGGCAGCATGAGAGCTTGGCATCATTATTCTCTAAATAGAAGGAAATTTCAGAACAAGGACGAGCTCCCTCGGCCTGGGTGGAGTTCCCTAGGATCTTCCTCCATTCCTGACTCAGATAATTAGGTGTGATGTCAATTTGGGTGGGACTGGGTTCTCCCATGACAGGTTCTAACACTGTTTGGCCAGTCCCATGATGAGAACTTCTGGGAAGCAGTCAAGCAGTTGTGGGGAGAATGCTGTTGTTAACTGCCATGGAGTCAGTTCTGACCATTGTGACAGTACGCACAACAGAAACACCGAACAGTCCTGTGCCAGCTGCACAATAATCCCCACACCCGAGCCCATTGTAGGCAGCCACTGTGGCAGCCTTTTAGCCGTCCGTGGTACTCTCGGTATTCTTCTCCAGCACCCCAATTAAGTGCATCAATTCTTCTCTGGGCTCCCTTGTTCAATGTCCCACTTTCACGTGCCCAGGAAGCGATAGAAAACACTATGGCTTGGGTTGGGCGCACCTTAGTCCTCAGAGTGGTATGCTTGCTTTTCAATGCTCTGAAGAGCACTTATGCAGCAGATTCACCTCGTAAAATGCACTAGTTGATCTTTCCACTACTGTGCCCGTCAGTGCTGGCTGTGGATTCGTGCGAGGCAAAATCCTCCACAACTTCCACCTTTTCTCCATTGATCATGTTGCCTGTTGGTGCAGTTGGGAGGATTTCAGTCTTCTTTACGCAGAGCTGTCATCCATACCAAAGGCCGCAGTCCCTGCTCTTCATCAGCCAGCGCCTCAAGTCCTCCTCACTTTCAGCAAGATTGGCTTGTGCCCTCTGCATCTTGCGGATTGTTAATAAGCCTTATTCCAACTCTGATGCCACATCCTTCTTCATATAACCCAACTTCTCTGATAATTTGCTTAGCATATAGACGGAATAAGTCTGATGAGAGGATACAACCCCGCAGCTTTCCTGATTGTAAGCCATGCAGCATTTCCTTGTTCTGTTCACACAAATGCCTCTTGGTCCATGTACAAGTTCTGCAAGAGCACAAGGAAGCTTTCTGGAATTCTCATTCTTCTCAAGGTTATCCACTGTTTATTATGGTCCACCCAGTGAAGTACCTTGGCATCGTCAATAAAACACAAGTAAATATCTTTCTGATATTTTCTGCTTTCATCCAAGATTCTTCTGACATCGCAGTGATATCCTTTGTTCACATCCTCTTCTGAATCTGACCAGAACCTCTGACAGGTCCCTGTCAGTGTACTGTTGCAATCTCTATGGTTTGAGCATTCTGTTGGGTTCCCTTTCTTTGGAATGGGTACAACTATGGATCTCTTTCAGTCAGTTGACCACGTAGCTGTCTTCCATTTCTTGACATAGGCAAATGCCTTCATCTGAACTTATGGAAACTTATCCATTGATATTCCATCAGTTCCTGGAGCTTTGTCCTTGGATAAGGCTGTCAGTGCAGCTTGAACTTCTTCCATCAACACCCATGGTTCTCGTTCATCGGTTGCCTCCAGAAATGCTAGAATATTGACTTGCTCTTTTGGTAAAGTGACTCTGCAGTCTTTCCCTCTTCTCTTGATGCTTCCTGCTTCATTCAATATTGTGCCCACAGAATCTTTCCATTTTAAGGCAGATTGAGCATGTTCTTCACTGTTGGTTTTCTAATTCTAAGTCTTTGCACATTTCATTATAATGCGTCTTTGTCTTCTTGAGAAAATCGCTTTGAAATATTCCATTTTTTTTCATGGGGAGAACAGACATCCTAAATGTGGTCACAGCCTTGATACGAGTGAGGGAACTTTCATTCAGGGTGTGCATGTCTCTCAGCATGGATTGACAGGTCATGAAGCTAGCTCACTTCACTGCTTGGTTTGGATCCTCCACAGGGTTCATTGATGTCCTATTATATGACTTGCAAATTCCAGGAGCCGTCATTGACCTGCCAACACTGGATTAATTCAGCAAATCTTGGATTCATTCAACACATACCTGTGGTCTGTCTGCTTCATCTTCCTGCTTCCTGTTTGCCAGCCCTGCAGCTATAGGAGTTCAAAGAAGCCTTCATCTTTTGTCTGTCCCATGGGCTTGAACCAAAGAACTTATCCATTTTTACAACTGTGCGAAACATTGTTTGATATAAACCTCTTTCTAGATGCATGCATACACCTCCAAGCATCAGTTACTTTGCTTCTCGAGAGAACTTAGCCTAACACACTTACCAAATACTGCCATGTGCCTCACAAAGCACACATCTCCAACACCATCCTTCAGACACCTGTGACAGAGTAGAGACAATCAGGTCACCCACCGCTGGTGTTGCCCTACTGTCTCCTCACGCAATCACTCAGAGGTTATGCCTCAACTGCAGGCTCCCAGTGCTCCAAGTGATGTTAACTCACCAGCAAGGAAGTCCTAGAGGGGCCATGCAGAACTCAAAACACCTTAGTACACTACCTTTACCTTGGAATTCAGACCCAACCAGCCCCATCTCACCTCCTCTGCATCCATAGACTGTAGTAGCACATAGGGGCCCTATGGAATGAGCTAATGAAGTCAGGGGTCTTGCCAACAGCCATGGCAGTTTCTCAGGCACCAGTGTGTCTTCCCAGTGGTGATGGCCTTGGCTGGGGGGCTGATCTTGGACCCACTGGCCAAAGTCAGATCTTACGCAAGGGTCACAGAAGCTGAGTTCCCAAGCAATGGGGGGTGGCAGTGGGATGGTGAAGTAGAAGAAGAGCCTTCACTTTCCTCTTTGAAGGTGGCAAACACTAATATATACACAAAAGTTTGGACATTTCACATGGAGCTAAAGACTTTGGATAGTCTTGACTCCTCAGCGAACTTCTCTGTGATCAGAAGGTTGAAGCAGATGTGGGAGGAGGCAGAGACTGGTCTCCAGTGCAAGGAGAGATGACCAGGCTGAAAGAAAGGGGGGTGGGTACTTAAGGTTTCCAGTCTCTTCTGGAGGCTGGACCTCTGTCAGGGACCTCAGAGTCCCAGAATGAACTGTCCCCTCAACCCTCCCTGGCCCAAGGGTGTAACCAGGGTACTTTCCGGAGAGAGAAGACAGACCCACAAAGAAGACTGCCTCAGAGGGTTAGAAAAGAGGGTGGGCCAAGAGAGGGCACTCAGGTCTGGGCTTCCCCCAAACTCTGGGGCAGCCCTTGGCCACTCTTGATGTCTTTGTCCCCATCTCGAAGCAGCTGATCTCACTCACTTGAAGGCACCTGAGTCACCAAAGAATGGCTCCTGGGGGTTGCAGGCACACTTGTCTGTCGCACTCCCAGCACACAGCTGACACAGGTTGGGAGAACTTTTCAAGTCTGCACAGGGGACACAGCTGCCGGCAAAGAACTTGGACACCGCTGTTGGCCACAGAGAAACAGAACACAGGCATGAGCTGGCTGGGGGCGGGGACTCTGCTGCGTGGGCATGAAGGCAACGCCCTCTGTGAGAGCCATGATGTGCAGACCCTTCTGGGAACATCTGGGAAAGCTGTCTGTCCAGGTCGGCCGTGTGCTGCCCACCCATGGTGGCTGCTAATGCCTGTGCTCGAGTGGGTGAACGGGTGGTCCCTGTGTGCTTGGGCAGCACCCTCACGTGTGGTCCAGGGCTAAGCCTACTGGGCTATGTACATCCCCAGCTTGTCCATTCCAGAGGCAAGAGCTGCTGGCCCACACTGAACGGACACTGCGGCCAGAGTCACTCACTTCTGTTGGCTCACCAGCTGGGAGGCTCTGGAGGAGCCAGGCAGAACTCTAAACACCTGCGCAGGTCGACCAACCCGGCAGGCCGTCCTTAATTTAATTCAGGCCACAGAGGCCATGGTAGCTCCTAGGGATCTCTTTGCTGGGAACTTTTGGAGGGAGCTGATGAGGTGTGTTGTGGGGTGGGGATGAAAAATGGAGCGGTGTTATGCCAACAGCTACCACACAACTTCCCAGACAAACATCTGGTGGCGCCTAGCTCTGAGACAAGCAAGAACCCCAAGAAAGTGGCCAACATTCCCGCCTGCCATCTGATGCCACCGGCCCCTTATCCTATCACAACTGCTGTCGAGGTTGGCAGGGCTCCGAGAGCTGCACTTTGCAGGGTACAGAGAGATTTAATGACATCAACTCATGTTGGCTGTCACAATGGAACGAGGAGCCTAGACAGAGCACGAGCGAACCATACCACGGGTCTATTCACGTCTTCCCTGCTGGTGTCCCATGCCTTTGTTCAAGCCACTACTGGCAGGGAGCTGTCATTTCGGGAGCTTTCTGGGAAGCTGGAGGTTAGGTCGGCTCTCTCAGAGGTGACCTTGGCCAAGCCAAGCTGCTGGGGTGACCGTGTGGGGCCATCAGAAACTCAGAGAAACAGATGCAGCGGGACTGAGCTCCAAGCTCTCCAGGGAAGGCTGACTTGGGTTTCAAACTTGGCTCTTGCTCTTCCTTGTCCCCAGTCATCCCCATGAACTGTCCCCAGTTCATCATAGATGCTCACTTGCTAGTGACTGCATGGCCCCAACGTGGGTTGCTTGGGCACCTGGAGTGGAGACACCTGTCTGGGGCTCCCACCCTCATGCCAGCTCACCGCTCTCAATTGGCACTCGAGGCTCCGGCAAAGCAGAGAGAAGAAAGTTGACGGGGACATTCCATCCGGCGGCCCTGCCCAGGCCTGTGTGGCAGGACTTCCTGCCTTGGAGCTGGTTTAGCTGGAAACCGCTGCCCTTCTGCACCACCGCCACAGCATAAGAGTGAGTCTGTGGGCCTGCAAAAGGGCAGGGAGAAGGAAGGGCAAAAGGAAGATGCCACGCTGTTGCTCCCAGAGCGAATGCAGCGGGGAGCTTTGTATGTCAGGTAGGGCCCAGCACCTGCACCATCTCCCGTGGCAAACAGGCAGACACAGGAATGAAAACGCCTTGGCTTACGGGAGAGAGATAAATGTCCTCTTTCAAGGCAATAAAATGAGTTCCTTTTCTGCCAGGCCCCCGAAGCCAGTGGGGAGACATGCACGAGCCCTGTGAGGCGTTTCAAAGGAGACCCTCAGCTCGAGTTTCCTCGGTTATGGCCGTGTGTCCCCAAAGGCTTTGCCTCCTCCTTTGCCGCCCCACCTGGCGGGAGGCCAGACAAAAGGGAAGGTGGAGGGCGAGCATGCAGGGTTGTCCCCGTGATTTTTCCAAGGCCCAGCCAGCAGGAGCCCAGTGGCTCTCCACCTTCCTGATGCGGCGATACTTTAATGCAGTTCCTCAGCTTGTGGTGACTCCCCCACACCCCATCCAATCATAAAATCATTTTTATGATTTTAAACTTCATAACTGTTGTTTTGCAACTGCTATGAATTGGGAGACCCCTGTGAAAGGGTCATTTGACAACCCCCCCCCCCAAAGGGATCATGACACCCAGGTTGAGAACTGCTGTGGGAGTTGAATGGAGACAGCTTGTGCTCTCACCCACGGATGCTAATGGGAAAGCGTGGTCAAGGAGTCACGTCCTGAGAGTCTCCCAAGTGCCCCTGTGCAAGACCCAGGCCTTGGGCTCTGTCACGCCTGCAGCGGATCAGTGCAGGGAAGCTGCTGTCAGGACACCAGTGTGTTTTCAAAGATGGGCCTCCCACGGATTCAAGGCCAGACAGCACTCTGGTGACATAGGCGGTGGGTCCCTCCATCCAGCAGCACCGACAGCACAGCTGTCAGGTGCCCGACATTCACAGCTTCCCAGGAAGAGGCCATGTCCCAGCCTCACTCAGTCCAACAGTCCAAGCTGACCCCCTCCCCTGCCTCCTCCCAGGGTTCCTAGGCCAACACAGACCCCTGGGTCCCTGAGGAGAACGTACTGTCTTTTGACCCAAAGAACTCTGCCACGACCGGTTTCAGGTTGTAGGGGTCCAAGGCCGCATCAAGCACCCACCCTGCGTCGAGATTCACAGCATCTGCTTCTTTGTTCTGGAAGAAACCAAGTCAGGCATCCATGAAGCCCACTCCCCTCTGAGGAAGACATGTTTTAGACTGCCGTGTGCCCAGCTTCCTGAGCCCCCTGGGTCTTTACTCCAATGTTCCCTTCTCGATGAGGTCTTCCCAGACCAAACTCTCAAAGTCACTACCTCCTGCACTCTGGCTGGCCTGCTTTTCAACTTAGTCTTGCCACCATCCGGCAGGCTGACTTTCTCTGTTGCTGTGTCCTCCCCACCACTCAGCCACCCCCATATCAAAACATAAGCTCTATGTACGCAGGGACATTTTTATCTGTTTAATTTACTGCTGAATCCTGGCACCCAGAAGACTCAATACCACTCGGCGCTCAGTAAATGTTTGCTGAACAAATGAATGCATTAACTATAGAATCTTTCAAGATGCCATCTTATCCATGCCCAGATTTGGATTCCACTAAGTCTGTCTCTTGGTCCTCCCGGGAGAAGCATAACCTTTCAGCTGCTTCTCAGAAGTGAGGTTGGATTTTTCTGACCTTAGTACTGTTTCTGTGAGCTTCTCTCTCTGTCCCCCTCTCTCATTTACAGCATCTACCTACCCACCCCCCACCTAAGGAGCCTTGAGAGCTGCGTGGTCATGAATCAGGCTCCTAGCCAAAAGTTCCTCAGCCGTCCCGAGCCACACGACTCCTATGAAGAGCTGGCCTGGGAAACCCACCGGACAGTTCCACCCTGTCCTACAGGGGCGACAGGAGTCAGCATGGAATCGGTGGCAGTGAGTGACCTACCTGCCAACCCACCTATTCTTTGGGTTTCATGAATCAAATCCAACTTGAATTAGCTTTTGTAAAGGGGGGTTTCACATGAAAGTGGAAGAACAATTTAAGACCCCACAGGTCTTAGGAACTCTATCAGTCAGAGGCCAGGAGAGGCGACATCCTTGTGGGATCCACTTTATAATGGCGGGCTCCAGTTTGTTCTTCCTTGTCTGTTCCCCACTTTCTAGACATCTCCCACCCACCCACCCACACCCCACACCCACCTCAGTGGCGGAGATGAAGACAATAGTCTTATAGAGACCATTAAAGCAGTTTCCACATGGCATACATAAACGAAAGTTTGAAGGCATCTTTAGGACCGATACTAAACATCTCAAAATTGTTTTCCAGAAGTGTACAGAAACTTAAAATGCCAACACAGCACATGCCAATCTCACTGCAAGCCTACAGGCAAGATATGGCACCATTTCAGGAATGCTATTACATTACTAGAAATATATTATTGTTGTTGTTGTTGTTGTTGTTGTTTTCGCATCACTGCCCTGGTGGGAGTAGGAAGCCCAGCCTTGCTCCTGGAGAACTGCTGCTGGATTTGAACCATCAACCCTGTGGCTCGCAGTCCCACATACAACCACTGTGCCACCAGGGCTCAGCTATAGTGTTGTTTTAAGATTGAGTTTATTTGTACTTCTTCGATGATTGAAGAGGGTGAACATTTTTCTTTTATTGTTTATGTTGCTTACTAGTTTTAATTTCTTTCCTGTGAGTGTTTTGCTTATTGCTTTCTTAAGTATTTCTTATGAATCTCAATGACATTTTCATATGGTTTCTATAGTATCCTGTTTTCTCATAGCTGGTGAGGTTCTTGTTTACAAGCATTGGACTCTATGCCCCTACATGACTCTGTCATGTATTTCAATATTAATATTTCCAAATTTGCCTGCTTTTGTGACTTATCTTGTCACAGCTATCTCTTGTACTCAAGCAGAATCAAGCTTCCTTTGGGGTTAGTCAACTAAACAGTTCCTTTGATTTGCCCCTCCCCCAAATGGCTATACAGCTGGCCAATTAAAAAATATTTCCTCAGTCATTTGTTTGGCGCATTTGCCTTTTCATACACAGCTGCCTCAATCTATGTGTATCTTACTTAGTGACTCGATGCTAGACATTTTACATCATTTACATTCTGTACTGAGAACACACAGGAGAAAGACTGGGCTTTCTTCTCCTGGAAACAGTCACGGCTCAGAAATCCAAATTAGGTGGCTCGGGGTCAGCGCTGGCCCGATGAGGGTAGGGAGTTGCTCTCTATCCCTACACCATCAGACACTTAGGCGAACATGCAGAAAGTTGGGACTCTACCTTAACATGGCCGCGCTCCGGTCTTCTACATCTGCTCGTTAGTCCTTGGGCAAGACTCATGGTTAAGCAGTGAACTACTGAAGAAAAGGTTGGCATTTTAAGACACCCCCCCCCCCGGGACACCTCAGAAGAAAGGCCTGGTCATCTGCCTCTGAAAGGGTGCAACCTTGAAGACCTGCAGGCTAGTGTTGCCCTCTGCTCAAAAGGGCTCCCGGTGCAGCCAGCACAGCAGCAGATAAAGGCCACAGCTTGTCCTTCACAAGCCTCTTCCTTCAGCATGGACTCCCTCTGGGTAGCACGCAACATGGCCTGGCTCTCTTTCTCCTAACATAAAGTGACCAGGTTTTAAGTGGGACCCCAGTGACTGGGATGAAGGTGGGGGTGGGGGGCAGGGGTGCTCTTGATAAAAAAATTTGGTCCATATGGAGCAACAAAAATTTTCATAGAACACAAAAATAGTATTGTAATATATTGAATTTTATATTGCCGTGGGACATTGTTAAATTGTTCAAAAGCGGGATGTCTGGTCACTATGTTGTACTTTCATTCAGACGCTTCTCCCTAAGAATGTTATCATCAGTTTATTGATTCTTAAGAAAAAGGACAGGGCCGAGCCCCGGTGGTGTAGTGGTTAAGTGCAGGACTGCAGCTCACTGGGTTGGAGGTTCAAACCCAGCAGGACTCTCCAGGAGCAAGGCTGGACCTCCTATTCCCACCACCAGTGGGCAGTGATGGCTCCCCCCTCAAAAAAAAAAAAAGAAAAGAAAAAATATATTTTGATTACAATGATGCTAACCTTTGATATTTTTGTACAAATATATGAGTCAAAGTAATTTAGGAATATAAATATTTTAAATTATTAATAAATACCATTCCTTGTCACAAAATTTTTACATTATATTCATAACAGTCCAAGTGTCTCATATAATTTTTTCCTGTGATGCTTCCTGTTTGCTATTTTTCATGTAAATCCGATCACAGCTTGGGATGATCTTTCCTTAACTAATGACCAACCATTGGTATATGGAAATGGTATGTAATTTATCTTTTTCCAAATGAATTTTGTCATTAAAATAATTATAGCAGCAACTGTACTGATTCCATTTTGCTTTGTAGGCCTGGACTCACCTGAAACTCTTGCTCTTTTTGTTTCTTTTTCACATGCATCTTATCTCTTATTGTACTGTCAGGAAATCCTGCAAACAATGTTCACCAACAACAATGATGTGAGAAGCCCTGGGGAAGTCATCGTTTTATGTGTGTTTGTTTGTTTTTAAGAGTGATACTGGAGCTTCTTGTTTATTTCTCGATCTTTTGTGATTTCTTTTCTGGTGTAATATTGGATTGGCTTTACCCAAAGGTATTTTCCCAGACACTGGATGCTTTGTCTACACTGCTCTTTGTCGCTCTTTCTGTGGGAGCGGTCGAGGGTAAGCACCTATATTCTTCGACACACAGGGGCCCTGCACTGTTCAGTCCTTGGCTTATTTCCTTCTCCTCGCAGGCATGTTCTATGCAGGAGAGGAGAGGGAGCTTTTGAAGAAATAAATGGCACGAGGTGCAGAAGAAGAAATTACGGACATTCTCCCACTCTTCTTTAGTTAGCAGTGACTCACCTTAATGGCCTCGATGCACTCAAGATAGGAGGTTCTGTTCACACAGGCCAGCCGGGGACCATCCGAGGAAAGGACTTGTATCAGATTGTCCCGGAAACTGGAGCACTTTTGGGCCTCGTGATCTGACACCGTGCACCATCTCACAGTTCTCTCAGGGACGTCCAGACACAGACCTGGGGGAGAGAGGCTGGAGGTGTAAGGGACTCCCAGCACACACCTTTCTCTGCTGGCATAAGAAGACCGAGCCATGCACAAGTGGGCTGTGTGTGGCGGGCACTGATTGGGTCAGCTTCATGACTCACAGGAGTCCTCAGCCCCATTTCTCTGCTTCTGTCCAATTCCTGTTAAAAGCATCCCCAAGAGGTTAAACTGGCCAATCACCCAGCAAATTCTTGGCTCGTTTTACAGCCAAAGGACCTGTAAACAAGTGCTCAAATAAATGCCTGTACAAACATGTGCATTACAACACTATTCACATTAGCTGAAAGGTGGAAACAAGCCAAGTGTCCATCAGTTGATGAATGGGTGAATGAAACATCACACACACACACACACACACACACACACACACAAAACTCTTTTTTCAGCCCATAAAACAAAGGGATGAAATACAGATTCATGCTATACTGTTGATGAACCTTAATAACATACTAGGAAGTGAAAGAGTTCTGACATGTATTTATATGAAATAGCTGCAATAGGTCACCTCATCAAGACAAAAAAACAAGTTAGTGATTGCCAGGTGTTTGGGGACATGAGGGTAGGAATTAATTACTCAATGAGGCTGGGACTTCTTTGAGAACAATGAAAATATTCCAGAACTACAAAAAGGCAGTGACTGCACAATATTGTCAATGTACTAAATACTAGAGAATTATCCACCTTGAAATGATTACTTTTCTGTTTACAACGTTCATATTTTTAAAAAGAGGTGGGGGCAGGGGTGATTGTCTAGCAAGCAGGTTTGGGCCTGGGATTGAATTTTGCTTTTGATCTTGGACACACTGACCTTGAAAAGCAAACCAAACAAGAAGCACACACTATTTGCCATCTCCTGGATCCTGACTCACGGTGATTCCAGGTGTGTCAGGGAGAGGGGTCTCTGCTGGTTTCTCCACGGCTGATTTTTCAGAAATAAATGATCAGACCTGTCTTCCAAGGTGCCCATGGGTAAACTTGAAGCTCTCATCTTTCAGTTACTAACTATTGGATTCACCCAAGGACTTCACGCTAACTGTAAAAATGACTGCTTCTGGGCTGAGCTCGGATGGTGCAGCGGTTGTGTGCGGGACTGCAGCCCACAAGGTTGACGGTTCAAATCCAGCAGCAGCTCTCCAGGAGCAAGGCTGGGCTTCCTACTCCCACCAGGGCAATGATGCCACACACACACACACACACACACACACACACACACACAAAATGAGTCGTTCTACCTTTCCAAGGAGAAGAAAAATCAGCAGCTCAAAGCCAATTTGAGAAGACACTTCCCTCCCACCTTTATTTACCAGTTCTGTAATCAACTCTCCCCTGCAACACTCTACTTCTCTTCTGGGTTCACTAATTTGTTTTAAGGGCCACAGAGAACTCACAGACATTATTCACTACTATGGAGTTTATTGGGGAATTACACTTCAGGATCAAAAAATGACTCAACATATAGTTCTTTGATCAGGAAAGTCTCCTCAGCCATTCCCACAGGTATGACTCTCTTATCAAGGGCCTGTCCTGCTCAGGCAAGTATTACAAAGCTCTTCTAACTGCCGATAAGTGTCCAAAGGTTCCCCACTTCACTAGCCACAGACCGTCCAAAGGCACTCAGCATCCTCACTCCGCGGGGCCGGGAAGCCCAACGCTGTCTCCTGCCAGGCTCCTGGTTCTGCTCCTGCTGCTACTGCCACTCCTCTTCTCTGCCACTGCTTCTCATCCTGTCTTGCTGTCTTTGCCACAACAGCTCTTTCTTTGCCTCTGATCTGACAATGCAGGAATCTCAGAACCAAAGAATTCCCTCTACTCCTAGCTCTACTTTCTGGATAGCAATGAGATCCCCTTTCCACTTCTTCAAGCCTCGCCTGCTGGTAAAACTAACCAATTCTCACGTGAGGAATCCATGCATTTTATTTGCATGGCCCTACCCCACAAGGGTGCCTTGCAACTGATGTACAGGACTAGCAAACGATCCCATCCCTCTGTGGGCTTTAAGTCCTTTGCATTTTCGTGGTGGCCATTCCATCATTAAAGAGCCCTGGCAACATTGTGAGACAGAGTCGGGCTGCTAACCACAAGATCAGCAGCTCAGAGCTGCCTGCTGCTCTTCGGGAGAAAGAAGAAACTTCCCAATGCGGTAGATTTACAATCTCAGAAGCCCACAGACCTAGTCTCCTCTCGCCTGCAGACTGTGGTAGGTATGTAATCTGTGGTCACTTTGAGAATTAAGAGTGAAGGGGTGGGCTTTAATCGGGTGGCAGCGGATGCCTTCGTTGGGAGACATTCAGGAGATAACTAGCTCGCTGGAGGCAGGACACTGCCTCACTCCCTGCAAGACCTGCTTGCTGACAAGACACATGAAGCTACAGTAGAACCCTGGAGCTGACGAGCTTTGCGGAGACCCCTGCCAGTGCTGGGATGCCTCTACTGCCACTGGGTCCGCAGACTTCCCACCCACTGGCGTGTGTTGTTTGTGCCTTTGGTATCATTGCAATGTGTTTTGTGAGTCTGAAGAGGACTTTGTAGACTGGTATCAGATATATGGGTTAATATCAGATGTAACGACTTGATCTGGCCTGGGCTGGGATGTTTTCTCAATATTCAGTTGCTCTTGTATATAAAGCTCTTTCTCATACACACGAGTGTCTATGAATATGCTTCGCGGTCTCACGCCAGGGTCACTCTGAATCCACATGGACCCCAGGCCAGTGGGTTTGAGTTCTGAGTGCAGCCATCCATTTGGTGGCGGTTACAAAGCCGGCGGCCAGCAGGACCATGTTAACTAATCCACAGCACCTCATTAACCTTGAAACAAAAATCGAGCCCATGCCCATGCAGACACGAAGGAGTCATCCGGTTGATTCCAACTGGAGGCAGCAAACGCAGGTGACGAGAACATTCCGTCTGAAGACGACTGCTGGAAACCAACACCTGCCTCCCAGGGGCGGCAGCAGAGGACACATCCGCCGCCCAGGGGGCTCTCTGGCCGGAGGTGATTTTACCAGCGTGCAAGCATGGGGGATAATTCTGCGCACCTCTTCAAGGGCCTTCTTGGCCAAAAAAGAAACCCCCATTCTCACGGCTGGCCTGGATGCTGCAGCGAAGACAGACTGAACGTGGCATCCTGATAACCACTCTCCCTCCTCTAGGCTTCCGTGTGGAAACTGCTGAGTGTGAAAGCCTCGGCTTCTCCGTGTGGGACGTGGGCGGCCAGGATAAGATCCCGCCCCTGTGGAGCCAAGACTTCCAGAACACACAAGACCTGACCTTTGTGGTCAGCAGCAATGACCGCAAGTGTGTGAGTGAGGCCCATGAAGAGCGCACGAGGAGACTGGCAGATGGCGAGCTCGGAGACGCTGTCTTACTCGTGTTTCCTAAGCAGCAGGACCTGCCCAATGCCATGAACGCCGCTGAGATCACGGCTGATCTGCGCTGGCACTCCCTGCGCCCCAGGAGCGGGGACATTCAGGCCACCTGCGCCACCAGTGGTGATGGGCTTTACACTGGACCATACTGGCTGCCCAGTCAACCCTGAAACCAGAAACGAGACAGGACCTGTCTCCCTCTCTGCCTCCTCTCCGTCCGCCTTCCTCTGTATATTCTTGACTTTCCTCTCATGTGGCCAACCACGTGGCTCCGGAGATCAAGTGCCAGGCGCTGTCTCCATGGGCTTGGCCCCAGTGTGTCTGCACCATGCTGTAAATGTGGCAGACGCAGCCTGCAGGCAGGTGTTTCCGTTCAATCGTTTTTGTGGCCAATGAGGCAATCTCTGACACTCCTATGCAGTATTACTCAGCTTTCTTTACTGTGAAAAAGAAAAACTCAACTCACTTTTGTACTGAGAAGTTACCGCGCTTGAAGAACGGAGTGCCCTCCGCCACTTGGCCCGAGCGAGACCTGTGTTGAGATCCATTGTGGTGGTTGGTTTTTAACCTGAGCCTCGTGCATTTTTACAAAGTAGTTATAAGTAAAAGGAGAACACTCCAAACTCTCACCACACACACACACACACACACACACACACACAATGACTTAAAATGGTTGCAATGTAACTCTATGAATGTATATGGCTTTGTAAATAGGCTAAGTTACACAAGCATCTACTGTCAACAGCTATAGCTGGATCAGGTGTTGGGGCTATCGTTTTAAAGGTATGTATTCTTTGTTGTGGGTTTGTCTCTGTTTCAAAAATATGTTCATACCAGGCAGCCCTCTTTGAAAGTCGTCGCTATGCTTCTCTTCAAAAGATTAAACCGATAGTCATCCTGCTTCTGACTTTTAGAAATGTGACTGTAAATTTAGATGAATCAAGTTTTCATTGTGAGGGACAAGCGGAAGCCTTGACTGAGAAGTACGGTATTAAAAATGGAAAACATTGCCGGGGTGGAAGGAGGAGGCAGACTGGACTGCTGCTTTCACCAGTGAAAGAAAACATTACATGGACCTGGGTCTAGCACCACAAACAGGTTTAAAAGCTATAAAAAGTCTACATTAAAAACTTTTAGGACACGAGACAACAGAAAGTGCGGGGTTGTGACCCCTGAAGTAAATAACGTAACCGTATAATCATCTCTGATTTCTGGTGGTTTCAAACTGCTGATCGGGTGATTAGCAGCCCTGATGCATGACCACACACAGAGAGAAAACAAGCAAACAAACCCAAAATTAAACAAAGACTGATCGTCTTACTAAATGAAAGAGGCAGAGATCAGAGTTTGTTGAAGTCAAAGCAACTAGATTTTGCAAGGCAGAATGTCATGAGAAAGGAAAAGATCCCGAAGCCTGTGTGGTTGAGATTCAGTATACTAACGTAGGTATCGTGAGCAAGTAAATGCAAGGTGGGGCTGGGAGCCAAACCTTGACCAGAGTTCACATGCGATCCGCAGTCATTTGAGTTCCCATCATTCCAAGAAAAAAAAAGGTTGGCAGCACAGGGTATATCGTAATAAGCTCAGAAGTGGGCTACCCTAGTCCTAGAACGAAGACTTCTTGAAATATCTCGAAATCTAATACTGAAAGGGTTGAGGTGATCTGGAGGTAATGCGACTACCTACCTGAACAACTCCTCGTAAATTCACACAGCTGAATCCAGTATGTGACATGGCAACACTCACCATGTCTGGGAACCAAAAGACGAAGCAGCAGGACAAGGTGGCCTGTGTTACAATGGATCATGGGGGGAGGAGGGGAGGAGGCACGCCTGATCCAACCCAACTTGGACACGGCAGTCCATATGTCTCACATCACCTCTCAACCCTCTCCGGGTCCTCTCTTCCTCACCATTGTAACGCAGGAATGACACCTGTGCTCATTTTGTGAGGTTATTGCTAAAATCGAAAGACAAATTGTTTGCAGGGCATCTTCCTCCCCGCCCCATCCCCACCCCCCCAACTTGGCCTGCAACCTCTGAGCAACATGGGCCAGCCCCTTTGCGTTGTTCCAAAATAGCTATTTGGGGTTGATTCCTGATCGTCTTCCTGGTTATCCTTGGCCACCTTGCCTCTGTGGCATGCATTGGGGCTGCTAATTGTGGAATCAGCAGTTTGAAACCACCAGAAATCAGAGATGATTATAGGGTTAATGTTATTCGCTTCAGGAGTCATAATCCTGCCCTTTCTGTTGTCTCATGCCCTAAAAGTTTTTGGTGTACATTTTTTAAACAAGCTATTGGTCAGGTAGAGACTGGTGGCATGCCCAATCAGCAGCAAGCTGGGCAGAACTCAAGATGCCCGGTCCTAAAAAGAGTCACGTCACTCACGTGTAGTAGCGATACATCAACGGCAGCTCACATGGCACTGTAGAGGGGATTTGGTATTGCCTCCAAGAGCTAACATGAAAATACCATATGGCCCAGCAATCTTCCCGCTTGGTGTACAGCCTAGAGAAACGCAGGGATGTGCACATCACAGGACTCTTGACCACAGCACAAAGAGGGAAACAGCCTAAGTGTCCATCGCTGGACCATGCCTCAGATTGTATGGAACAGGGCCAAGCCAGGCAACCCCCTGGACTGGGCAGTTCCCTGGACCAGGCAGCCCCTCGCACCCCTTTTGCGTCAGCCTCACCAAGAAAGAGATGAATAACCTGGTAAACCTTGTAAACCCTGCCTCTGGCATTTCACAGAGCTTATCTCCCTGAAGGGCACAGCCCCTTCACAGAACTTATCTCTCAGCGCCCATCTGTACAGTCTCTTCCCTCAGTGTTCCAAGAGGCGGATCTGTGTTCCGACTCGGACCCTGCAACTGCAACATCAGAAAGTCTCATCCCCTTATTGGTGCATACGTCCTTGGCTCAGGCCCTATGTATGTCCCACTGCCTCACTGCCAGGAGCGGCTTCCCTGGCCTAACTCTCAGGCCTAGGGATCTCCCAGGAGTTCAAGTTCAAGATGCTTCTCTCTCTCTCTCTCTCTCTCTCTCTCTCTCTCTCTCTCTCTCTCTCTCTCTTTCTCTGCTGTCCTTTGCCTTCGTAAAAGTCCTTCACTACCTCCAATAAAGCCCATATATTTGCATTTCATTCCCAACTGAGCTCTGTCTCCTTCCTGCGGCTCCGTCTCAACCTCTCACAGATCTAGTACAGAACTCACCCCTATGTTAGTACAATCAACCACTTAAAGCCAAGTGGATAGCATTTATTCAAGGCAATGTTCAGAGAGTTAGGGAAGAAAGAGGATGGAAATCGGAGAGATGGGACAGTAGGATAAACGATGGTACATTGAGGGGTTGCAACGGATAAAACAAAAATACATATGAAATGTTGAATGTAAAACTGATCATCTGCTCTCTAAACCTTCACCTCACTCACAATACAAAGTTGAAAGAAAAAAATCAATAAAATAAAAATTGAGAATGCCAACGATCAGGGGAGTTAGGTAACCTAGACTGGGCCAACCCTTAGAAACATCCTACTCCTGGGTATGTGACAGCTTCCAGGAGTAAGCATAGCCCAGTCAGAAGATTTCAAACGGTCTCTGCTAGGAGAAACCAGTTACCACATGCTCAGTCCTTGGAGCCAGCTCTTAAGTCTGAGAAAGGAAGTCGAGCCCACGGTGTCTGAGCTCTGCAGGACCTTCCTTCCAAGATCAAAGGGCCCACCTCAACACCTTGCCCTTGTGGCTGTCGGTCGCTTGTCACCAGAAGACCTTTTATCGGATCAGAGCACTGAGCTTTGAAGAAAGTGTTCCAGACTCCAGCCAGAGGAAGGGAAAGTAAGACGGGGTGGGATGAAGGGAAGAGCTGATTTTGCCTCTGGTTTGTAAACTGTGAACCTTCAAGCTGAGAAAATGGACTTTGGGTCAATGCCTGCCCTTGCCAGAGGAGGGGAGACCGAGAAAGAACAAACACTACAAGCTCTGTCCAGGAAGGACTCGGAAAGGAGACCAGAGGGAGTTGCACCCCGGCTTCCTTGTAATGTCTTTGATCCAGAACGGTACTATCCCTCTCTGGCCTCCCCCAGGCCCAGCCGATCTGATGGTGGGCCCCCACGCTCCTGTGGAGGGACCATCAAATCCCTCTGCCCATCTTGCTCTGTTTTCTCCCCCACTTACCTGCTTCCCACATAATAGGCAGCCCCACGAAGTACTTGCAACAGCTGAGCTGTGACCCAGCTGGACAGAACCAGCGGTCACGGAGGTCGGAAGAGTGCTTGGTGTAATGAGCAAATTGACTCTGTACCATTTTCTTCCTCCAAAGGTCCATCAAAGAGCCTTGCAAGGGCGCTCACCACCCCAACACATGAAAGAGCTGCTGTGTTCACTTGCAGGCTGTTTTCAATCACTAAGAACTCACAGAGGCTGAGAGCTCAGCCTCTGGGGACAGTATTCATAATAATTGTACAATGGCTGTTTAATAGTCATTGCAAGGGAACAAGCAAGGCTTCCAGCTCAGAGAGGTAAAGGGACCACCCAGACTCACAAGCAGTGGGCAGGTGGGTCTATTCCAAGGTCATCGTTTATCTGCTACCTCAGTCGACCCCTGGGGTGTGTGTGTGTGTGTGTGTGTGTGTGTGTGTGTGTGTGTGAAGGATTTTCCTAATCAGATGTCAGGCATAACAGAAACGGTGGCCCCCACCCTTTCAGACTAACCCGTCTCTGTTTCCTTAACTGTAAATGAGACTAATGGAAGGAGGCCAAGAAGCATCTTGTATAAAAGGCTAGAGAGTAAATATATTAGGTTTCCATACAGCCTCTGTGGCAACTCCCCAGCCCTGCCCTTGAAGCGTGAACGCAGCTACAGTCGACATGAGAGCCTCCCGAGTACCACAGCATCCCCTCTACCTTTTTATTTATGGATCCTGGAATTAGAATTTTATGTAACCTTGGTGTGTTACAGCATTTTGCTCGTCTTTGGATCTGGCACTCCTGGCCCGCCAATCATTGAAGCTGAGACATGATCCTCGGTGCCTCCTGCTGTATAAATTGGGGCAAGCTGGACTGGGCCTCCTGCCCTGTGGTGCGCAGACCCCTGACCTAGGTTAATGGGGTTCCGCCCCGGACCAAAGCGTCAGTGAATCCCGGGAAGGCGCTTGGGGGACAAGGGCCCTCCGCGTCGTTCCACTGGACACCCGGTGGCCTCTCACTTCCCCGCCGTGCCTGACCGGCTGCTGACTCCCCTCCAGGAGCACCCCACTCACCCAGGGCCCCGAAGAGCAGCGCGCCACCGACCGGGAGCCTCATTCCCGCCTGCGGATGCCTGTCCCGGACTGACCCTCCAGCAGCAGATGGAGGAGCCTCCTTCGCTGATGGCTTCAGGGACACTGGCGGCCAGACCTCGCCACACCCTCCCCTCCCCGCGGGCCGGCTCAGCCCTCCCTAAGTGGAGACACATTCCTCAGTTGTAAGCAGCTCCTGCGTTATGAAACAGGATGTCAAAGGGAGCTGAGAGGGCCCTGGCACTGTAGTATCTGCAAGAATATACGGGGGCGGGACGGGGGGGGGGGGGATGTTGACAGAATAGCATGACTGTCAAAAAGTTTTGGTGCACAATAAAAATATTCCTGTACTTGGTCATGGGAAAACTACATCTGTAGACACATACAACAGGAACAAAAACTTTATTTATTACAGGCAAAGAGCACTTTGTAAGACGGGGCAACACAGACT
>PVJH01023680.1:0-34376 GCA_004026705.1 Nesogale talazaci | reverse complement strand
ACCAATATGCTAAATTTGTGGATTAAATTGGTGACAAGTTTAGATTTCTGTGTTTGATTGTACAACTTCACATGGTGTCATGTTTTCTGTAGAACTGGATATTTTATCATTATATTGCCATGATTTCACTCTGATTCTCCTTTTGATTTCTTTTTTAATCCATAGGTTATTTAGAAATGTGGTACTGAGTGCCTAATGACAGGAAGGGTTTCCAGAAATCTTTCTGTTATTAATTTCTCTTTCAAGTTCATAGCAGTCATAAGTTGTTCTTTGTATACAACTCCTGTTGAATTCATTGAGTCTTGTCTTATGAACTAGAATATATTCTATCCTGTGCCATAGTCACTTAAAACATATGCAAATATATTCTTCAAAGGATAATATATATGTATATATATATATATATTCATGGACACATTCTCACGTACTTTCCTAAAATTGTCTAGCCTTTGTGTCTATCCAAGCATCCACTCATAGATCACCAGGGAATGTGTACACAACAGCATTTCACTGTGTTACTGTCAGTTCTTAGAAATCTTCCAGTGTCTTCCCCTGTCCCCACCATTTCCATTCTAACTTCTTTCTTATTGTAAACTGCCTTTCCCTTCACTCAAGTTAATACTTGTCTATCACATAGCTTGTGACTCTCCTTTCTTTTCTCCCCTTCTTGTCTCTCTATCAAAGTTTTTAAAAATGTGGGCACTTTTTCTTTGTTTTTCATGGTAATGGCATCAAGTAATACTTGTTCTTTTGTGCTTCACTCAGTTTTCTGCCCTCTGGGTTCATCCAGGTTGTGAGTGTGTCACAGACTCATCATCATTCTTGGACATTTTGGAGTAACCTTGGTGCATGCAAACAGAAGTCTAGTTAGCCATTCTTATATTGATGGCATTCATGCTGGTTCCATCTTTTTGTCCTTGTGAATAGCTCGGTGATGAGCATGAGTGTGCACGTATCTCTTTGTGTCATTGCCCTCAGACATATATCAAGTAGAGAAATTTCTGGGTCATATGGTATTTCTTTACAAAATGTTGAAGATCAAGGGTATCTCATTCCTTCAAGGTGTTTGAATGCACCTTGGAATGCACCTGACTTATACCATGGCATTGGCAAGATTTCATAACTTATCCATTGAAGGTCTTATTGAGAGATTGGACTGTCCCTGGAAAAGAAGAGTATGCCTGGTGATGTAGCAGGTCAGGAAAAAGAGGATATCCCTCTGTGAAATAAGATGACACCAAACTCAAAACCAAGCCAAAGCCATTGAGTCAATGCTGATCCTTAATGACTTTACAGGACACAGTTGACCTGCTCTTGTAAGTTTCTGACAGGGAAATTCTTTACAAGATCAGAGAGCCCCTCTTTCTTCTGGGGAGTGGCTGATGATTTTGACTTGTCCGCCTTGTGGTAAGCAGCCCAGCATGTAGCCATTATAACACCAGGCTCTGCAAAAATGCACTCAAACATAACAATAACTGTGACGATGATTCAAAACCCAGAGGGTTTTCTTCTGTTGCTGGGATGTGGAACCAACACTGTGGCACCTGACAGCAACATGGTATCTTGACTCCCGACTCTTCCATGATGCACCATGTCATTTTTCCAGTGTGACCACACCATGTTACAGGTCCACCAATAGGACTATGAGGATTCCAGTCTCTCTGTACCCTCGCTATACTCTTTTTTCTGTTTGTTTTGTATTTTTTGACCTTTTAAAAGTGATGTAGCACTGAAATGACATTGTGTTTTGTTTTGAGTCTCATAAGTAAATAGTAATAGTGAACATTTCTTCACAAATTTTTCCTTTGGTGAATTACTTTTCTCTTTGATGTGTTAAAATTTTCTATAATTTTTTTTGTTTGCTATCCATTTTCTGAAATATTGCCAAAATTTCTTCTCCAGTGTGTGTTTTCTATAATTATTCCTTGGGTGAAATATTGGTTTCCCAGAACTGTATAAACTATAGTTTATGGGAGGGCCCAGTCATCTCTGCTTCCTGTTGCATACATGTTCTCTGTAGTCTGCTTTCTGTTGTTTCTGTGTTTTCCTTTATTTTTGAAAGTGTATTTAAGCTAAATACTAGGACATCTAAGTTCATCCCTATTTTTCCTTGTTCCTCTTTAAGTTCTTGATTTCACCTGCATACCATGGGTCCATCTTGAGCTTATTTTGGTAAATGGCATGAGATGTGGATTCTGTTTCATTCCTCTGCAAATGGATATCCAGTTGTGCCAGACCTTTGTGAGAATGGTGCAGGTTCAGGAACATTCTTTAATACATAATTTTATATTCTTGTGTTGTGAAATACAAATTGCTCCACAGCGTTACATGATTTACATTGTGAATGTAAAATTATCCTTTATGGGGGCAAAACTGCTATTTTTTCATAGCCATATTTGGCAATGTTGTGGTTTATAAATTGCATTACAATTGAGCATACAAAACTATATGTATGTTGTTAAATCCAAAGTTAATTCACACTTCTGTAGCTTAAGAGTCTATATTTATTATCATTCTAATATCCTATGACCTTAAGCATTTTAGAAAAATGGTTATATATAATCTCTGTATTAATATTTAAGGGGGGCTTCCATCAAAAGCAGTGAAAGTTAGAGAGGAGAGTTAGGGAAGAAGCCAAAGAAGCAGAGGAATTTGTGTGTCAAATTCTTTCATATCCTGGACCTGACAGATATTAAACTCTCACTGGAAATAACATGGATGATTTTATCCAGGACCTCTGGGTAGTTACTGGGGAGTTGCAATATCATCTTCATTATTTAAACATAAAAAAGTTGGGTAGAGTAAAAACATCCATGGATTCAGTAGGGTCAGCATGTATCTAGAATAGTGAGGTTATGAATGCTTTTTCTTGTAGCTAGTCACCTCCCTGTAGCAGAGAGAGGACACTTTGCTGCACTAGGAAAGGAGGCAATGTTAGTGCAGGAGTACTGAAGAAGTGACACAGCCCAAGAAGCAGATGGGTCCAAGTGAGTGTGCAGATATGCACAACCCAAGTTCTGCATGGTCTTTATACGCAAGATATGTAGACTGTCCTTGTAGATAATTAAACAGATGAAATCAATGAGTTAGGGTAAAGTAAAGAAAAAAAGAGATAACCCCATTGTATATTACCCCCAGGGTTTGCTTGAAAATCAAAGGAACTTTTTCATAAGGCTAAATGTCAAACTAGTGTCTAATTATTTTTATCTGAGCTACCATTGCTAGATCTTGACAATGTCCAAGAATTATTCTTTCTGATTGAATAATTACTCTATTTTCCAGGTGTGATGGAGTCTGCATTTTCTTCTTTATTCAGATATTTTGTGATCATTCTCCTACAGAGATCAGTACTAACTTCAGGTAGGATTGCCCAGTTTTTTTTGTGTGTGAGTGTGTGTGTGTGTGTGAGGAAGAGACACATATCTAAAGAGATGATGGGAATAAACATGACTGGAAGAAGGAGACAAACGTCACTATATTCCTCATATTCTGCAATTTCATTTAGTTTTGAAAATAGAAAAAGGCTGTATGGTAGGAAATGTTATCTCACTGACTATTTCTCCATATTTCCTACATGTCAAAGACATATGTTTGACATCTGTCCTTGAGAAGCTCAGAAATTCCACTGGCAACTAATAATGACTATATAATGACTATATCCCTTATCCTCAAAAACTCCCTGCCATTGGGCCAATGCTGACTTGTAGTGACTCTATAGGACAGGAGAGAACTTCTCGTGTGGGTTTCTGAGACGAACTGGTTGTGGAAGCAGAAGGCATTGTCTTTCTCCCATGCAGCGGATGGTGGTTTCAAACTGCTAGTCCTATAGATCTCAGCCCAAGGCATACACACTAAGCCACCCGCGAAAAACCCACAACCATTTCTCTAGCCATAGAAATAGTTAATTTCATAGGAACTCAGAAGGAGAAGCTGTATGAACTGTATCTGTTCACAACTTTGTCTCAGAGCAGGTAGACTTAAGTTTGAGGATGGAGAATCCTTAGAATCTATGACGAACTATCTTGGCAGACATCAGAATGAATTTAACATAACTTAGAGGAGAAAATGGGAGGTGGGGGGAACCAAGAGACTCAGAGAAAAGGAAATAATAAGAGATCCAAAATTGATGGAAAGAAGGGCATGGAATGCCTGGTGGGGTTTGATCAAGTGCAGCGTAGCCAAGAATTATGAAGAGCCAAATGAAGGTCGAATATGAGAGTGGGACATATTGAACAATACAATCATGAACTCTTATAGGTCTGAGAGAAAAAGAATAAAATGGATAAAATACTTTCTTTCATTGGAAAATGTTTGTTGTGTATATTTTTGCCACAATTAAAAAATAATTACACAACACTTTGGCCTAGACCGGAGCATATACAAATGTATAGATACGAACTCATGACACATGGAATCCAGGTCAGATAAGCCCACCAGGAGGAAAATAAAAGGAAATAGAGAAAAGAACTAGGGGACAAAAGATACTTATAGAGATATAAATATAAGCATGTACACATATAAATATATTAATATATAATGGACAGGATAAAAGGTTATATATATTTATATGCTAAGTATTAAGGTAGCAGACATTGGTCATATACTCAAGACTTCCCTCAATGCAAGAACTCTTTGTTCTAATGACCTGGCATTCTGTAATGCTCACCTACCTTACAAGATGACTGAAGACGAAGTGGGTGCATAAGCAAATGTGAAGAAAACTGATGGTGACCACCTATTATAAGATATAGCATCTGCGGTCCTAAAGGCTTGAAGTTCAACAAGAAGCCATCTAGCAGGGAAGCAATAAAGCCCACATGGATGAAGCACACTAGTATGTGTGATCAAGAGGTGTCAACGGAATCATCTATCAAGCATCAGAAGAGTCAAAACAAATAATTATATCAATGCAAATGAGGAAGTTTGGAGTGGAGATCCAAAGCCTATCTGTAGCCAACTGGACATCTACCTCACAAAAGAGTCACAAGGAAGGAATGAGTCAGCCAGGGTGCAGCATAGTTCCAACAAAACACAGCTCTTAAATATTTCCTTCTCTAAACTATCATCACCTAGTTCTAACTTATAAATCTGGCTAGACCTGAACATGTGCATTGGTATAGATAACAGCTCTCACACACGGAATTCAGGGCAGATAAACACCATAGAAACAATAATGGGAGTAGCAATACCATGAAAGTAGGGAGAAGGTGGGGGTAGAAGGAGAAGAAAGGGGGAACTGATGGCAATGACCGATGTATATTCCCTTCTTCCCAGGGGAAAACAACAGATATGTGGGTGAAGGGAGAGAACAGACAATGTAGGATATGAAAATAACAATAATCTAAAATTTATCAAGTTTTCATGAGGGTGGGATAGTGGGAATGAGGGGAAAAAAGAGGAGCTGATACTAATGCTTCAAGTAGAAAGAAAATGTTCTGAAAATGATGATGGCAACATATGCACAAATGTGATTGATGCAATTGATGTATGGATTGTTATAAGAGCTGTAAGAGCCCCCCAGTAAAACAATTTTTAAAAACCAAGAAAACAAAACTAACAAGTATAGTAGAAACTGTGTATTTAACTGTAGCTTTGTAACAAATAACTCCCAACTGAATTATTAAAAACACCCACCATTTGATTATATTTCACAATGTTGCCATCGGGAATTCTGAAATTGTTCCCCAGATTCAGGCAAAGGTGGCATGTGGATAGGATTTCTTGAGGACTCCAGATAGACTCACAGCGCCTTAGTGGAGCTGTATCTGGAAGGAGAGGAGTAGATGGGATTGTCAATGGAAATCCTTACCCAATGCCTTCCCAATATAGGGTGTCTTGGTGGTCAGATTAAACATATGCCAGCTCAGCATTTCTAGAAAAAACAATGTTTCTGTATAGAGAACTGAGCTGTTCTTTTCCAAAGATGAAACTTTAGCAGCCATTTGCAGTTTCTACTTTGCCATCTTGAACAACATCATCATGAACTCATACAAGTTAAAGAAGAAATGAACAAAATGAATAGAATTCTCTCTCATTGGAAAATATTTGTTGTGCATGTTTTTGCCACAGTTAAAAAATAGTTAAACATCACTACAGGCTAGACCAGAGCACGTACACAGGTACAGATATGAGCTCATGCCACAGGGAACCCAGGTCAGATAAACCCACCAGGAACAGAAATGGGAGTAGTGATACCAGGAAGGTAGGGTTAAGGTGGAAGCGGAGGAGAGGAAGGGAAAGCCAATTACAATGATCTTCACCCCCACACCAGGGAGATGAATAACAGAAACCATGGGGGATGGGAGGCAGTGGTTGAGGTAAGATATGAAAAAAATAATTTATCAAGGAATCACAGTAGAGAGAGGGAGAAAAAGAGAAGCTGATACCAAAGATTGAAACAGAAAGTAAATGTTTTGAAAATGGCAATGGCAATATGTGTACAAATATGCTTGATACAATTGATATATGGATTGTTATAACAGCTGTAAGAGTCCCCAATAAAATGATCTTTAAAAAATAATAATCACACTAATAACAGTGAGCACAAGGAAGAAGAACTGTTTTAGAGTTGATTGTGGTGATAATCATATAACCATTTTACCCCTAAACAATATCTTTATATTTATTTCCCTCTCAAAATCATTTTGTTGGGAGCTAATACAGATATCAGATCTTTCCATAGTTCAATCACATCAAGTGGTATTGCAGAATTGCTACCATAATCAGTTCACAAATTCTCTTTAAAAAAATTAAGAAAATCATTTTATGGGGTGCTCATACAACTCCCATCACAAATCATACATGCATCTGTTGTATACAATGCACATTTGTACACCTGTTGCCATCATCATTCTCAAAACGTTTTATTTACACTTAAGCCTCTGGTATCAGCTCCTCATATTTCTCCTCCCTCCCCTATGAACCCTTGATAATTTATAAGCTATTATTATTTTGTCATATTCTAGACTGTTCAGTGTCTCTCTTCACCCTCTTCCCTGTTGTCTATACCCCAAGGAGGAGGCCATATTTAGATCCTTGAAATCGGTTCCCCCGTATACTCTATCGTCCTGATATTGCCACTCTCACGACTTGTCCTGATGGGATCACCGGTCCTGGATTCTCCATGTTTCCAGTTCCCATCTGTACCAGTGTAGTTCCTCTGGTCTACAGGGATTTGTAGAATTGAGAACTTGATATTGTGGTGGTGGGGTGGGGAGAGGAAATATTTAGGAACTAAAGGAAAGTTGTATATTTCACCATTGCTACACTGTACCCTGACTGGCTCATCCCCTCGCCACAACTCTTTAGTGAGGGAATATTGCTTCACTTACATATGAGCTTTGGGTCCCCAATCTATACTTCTCCTCATTTATAATGATATAATTTTTAGTTCTTTGATGCCTGATACCTGATGCCTTCAAGACCTATGGTCACACAATCTGGTATGCTTCTTCCATATGGGCTTTGTTGCTTCTGAGCCAGATGGCCACTTGTTTACCTTCAAGTCTTTAAGACCCCAGATGCTGTATATTTTTGTTAGCCAGGTACCATCAGCTTTCTTCACCACATCTGTTTATGTACATATTTGTCTTCAGCGATTGTATTGGGAAGGTAGCAACATGGAATACCAATTTAATAGAGCAAAGTGTTTTTTGCATTGAGAACATATTTGAGTAGTGGCCCAATGCCCATCTGCTGCCCTCATACTAACCCTATAAGTATATGCATGCAGATTTATTTCCCCATCATCATATATAAATATATTTAACTATGTACATGCCTGCATTTAGACCTCTATAAATGCCCTTTGCCTCCCAACTTTTTCCTTTATTTCCTTTAACTTTCCTCGTCCCACTATCATGCTCAGCCTTCCTTTGGGTTTCAATAATTTTTCTGCTACATTACTCTTGATCAATCCCTATCAGGCCTTTCACACCCTCCTTGTCACTGACTTTGGATCACTTGTTGCTCCCTTATCCCTGGGTTGGTCAACACCACCTCCTTTCTCCCACCATCCTATCGCCCATGTTCCCCCAGAACCATCATCCCCATTGCATCCTTCTCCAGACTGTTCATCCAGCCTATCATATCTAGATAGACCTGCAGAGATAATAATAAAAAACAAGACATAATGAAGCGACCAAATAAAATAAAAACAATGACAATACCACCAAAACAAATGTCTAGCAAAATATATATGAATAAGTAAAAGAATAAAAAAAATAAAACCTGTAAATAGTTCAAGGTCTGTTCATTGGCCTTGAGGAGTGTCCCCAGGTTGAGTCTGATGGGGTGCCACACCCAGGCCCCAAAGTATAGCCTTGGCCCTCCCTTGGGAACTCCATGCTCTGCTCTCCCTGCTGCTCTGCTGTACACCCTTAGTGTTTTGCCTTGGTGTGGTGGGGTCAGACCGGGTATGATGCTGACCCTGCTTCTCCATTGTTATCTCTGTGGGGCCTTGGTCAGTGAGAAATGCTGTGTTTCATAGTGGGGCCAGCCATATGGTCCTCTATGTGAATTGGCTGTTCTGAGTGGGAATATTGTTCTCAAGGACTGCTGTGCCAGGATGCACTCCACTCTCTCTTTCCCCTGCTTCATTTGCTCTCATGTCCTCTGGCCAGGCATGTCCCTCTTCTTGAACTGCAGCCTCAGTGCTGTCCTCCATAGCAAACTCCCCTGGGGGGAGAGGTAGTTGTCCATGTAGTTGGAATTGGGGCTGGGCCCTCAGACCCCTGCATTGACTCCCCACTCCATGCCATCACACTGCATTCACATCCTGGAACACTGACTTTAAGCAAAAACTTTGTTTTCTTAATGGATGAAAACACACACACACAATGTAGCCATCAAAAACACCCCTAAAGGAGTAGCTATGAAGTTCTATAAAGATTGTTCTTCAATAATACTTCTTTGCCCCTCTCAGTAATTGGAAGTAGCCTCCATTCATTCCTTAAATATTTGCACAGTGCCTTCTATCGCAGGCAATATTTTATGCGCTGGGAATACAAATAAGAATGAAACAAATGTTCTCGTATGATGGCATGACTTAAAATTTAGCACAGGAGGAAAAAAAACAAGCAAATAAACAAGTGAATTGTGCTATGAATATATGTTTAAGTTTGATCAAGGTAAATGCTGAATGGGTGGTCATAAAATCTTTTGGAAGGAGTTGCTATAATCTGAGAGAAGAGTGATGTGAAGGAGCCAGCTATAAGGGGAAAAATGCTGTCAGAGTTTCATTACTCTGAGAGTTAATTTTCTGGCATCAAGAGCCAGAAAGGTTAATTAACTGGGAACAAAGAGATCTACGTAGAAGATTTCACTATGCCTTCATTATTAAATCCTTGGTCTCGAACTTCCTTTACAGAGCATTTCATTGTAAGCAGCTCCAAGAACCACCACGTAGCCAGAGGAGACAGTCGGGCTGAATTCAACTGCTAGCTTTCCTCACCCCAGAATGCAGAGAACATGGAGGTGGGCCGGTTTCTCTGTATGAGGATGGTAAGTATCCCATGGAGGAAGAACTCAATCTGATATGAATCACACAGAATTTGTGAAGGACGCTCTGGTAAAGGGAAAAACGACCCTGAGAATCTACAATATCAATGATTTTGATGCTGGGCAGCACCACTGCTTTTTTTTCTTCTCATTTATTAATGTCAGTTAAAAATCTCTTTTAATCATTTTATTGAGGGCTCATACATTATTTTTCACAATGCATAAATACATATATTATGTCATGCTTCCTTGCTTGGCTGCTTTTGTCATCATTCTCCAAACATCCACTTTTCCACCTGAGCCCTTGACATCAGCTTCTCATCTTTTCCCCTCCATCCTTGCTCCCCTCTCCCCCACCAACTCGCAATACTTTATAAATTATTATTTTTTGTCATAACTTACACTGCCCGATGTCTCCCCTCGCCCTCTCCTTCAATGTCTGTCCTCCTGATAGGAGGTTATGTGTAGATCCTTGTAGTTGGCTCCCCCTCTCTACCCCACTTTCCCTCCTCTCACCCAGTAGCTCCACTCTCACTACTGGCCCCGAGGGATTCATCTGTCCCGGGTTCCCCGTATTTCCATTTCCCATCTCTACCAGTGCACCTCCTCCAGTCCAGCTGGATTTGTAAGGTGGAGTTGGGACCATGATAGTTGGGGGGAGAAAACCTTCAGGAACTAGAGGAAAGTTGTATGCTTCATCACCACCTCACTGCACCTTGACTGACCCGTCTCCTCCCCATGACTCCTCTGTAAAAGGGTATCCAATTACCCACAGGTGGGCCTTGGGTCCCCACTCTGCTCTCCCCCTCATTCATAGTGATGTAATTCTTGTTCTTTGATGCTTGATATCTGCTCCCTTCGGACACCCATGATCACACAGGCTAGTGTGTTTCTTCCATGCTGGCTTTGTATCTGGGATGATGAAGGCTTGAAGGTGAACAAATGGCTATCTAGCCCAGAAGCGGCAAAGTCTACTGTTTCTTTAAAGATGGTAACACCTATGAAGAAGCTGTCCCAGAGCTAAAGGTGACAGGTAAGGATAGAGAGAGTGACCTCCAGTTACTGGAAACCTGGTAGTGTCATTCTGGCCCCATGACCCAAATTCATTGAAGTTGGAGTATGAGGAAATGATTTTAAAGCAGTCAAAAAATTTTAAAAATTACCTTTAGGGTAATCTTATAATTCATCAAAATGCAGAAAATAAAAAAATAATAGTTCAAATATTCAAAATTGTTATTTTACTTCAGATCAAGTTGAAATAGCTTCTTTATTCTTCGATAGTATCATTCATTTTCATCCTTTCCCAACACAGCCAATAAATTCTTAGTGGTATGTATAATTCATTATAAGCTTCTATAAAAATATAGAATCACTTTGTGTGCTCAAATTTTGTACAGTAGTATCACTGTACATACCCTTCTAACCTCGTTTACACTTAGACTTTATTAACAGCATCAATTCATGTTCAGTAAAGAATAGAGTTCATTTATTTGTAAAAACATCGTATTCTATCCTGTAGCTATATGGTCATTGTGTTCCCGTTCTGATGTTGCCCAACATCAAAGGCACTGACATTATAGATTTTCAGGGTCGTTTTTCCCTTTACCAGAGCGTCCTTCACAAATTCTGTGTGATTCATATCAGATTGAGTTCTTCCTCCATGGGATACTTACCCATCCTCATACAGAGAAACTGGTTGAGAGTTGGCACTCCGAAACCAGCCCACCTCCATGTTCTCTGCATTCTGGGGTGGGGAAAGCTGGCAGTTGAATTCAGCCCTACTGCCTCTTCTGGCTACATGGTGGTTCTTGGAGCTGTTTACAATGAAATGCTCTGTAAAGGAAGTTTGAGACCAAGGATTTAATCATGAAGGCATAATGATCTCTTTGTTCTCATTTAATTAGCCTTTCTGGTTCTTGATGCCAGAAACTCTGGCAGTGTGCAGTAATTATTTTGCAACAAATAGCTAGGAGTTAAGGTGCTAGTAATTGGACGCAAATAGATTCAAATTAATTTGGCAAATTATGAACCAAAATTAAGTTGTGCAAAATTCTGCTGAAGAAGTCGCATATAAACTTCATTTGATAGCGTACTGTGCATTATCATGCTCAAGAGCTTTCACAAATTTGATTTTACCAGGAAGTTTGTCTTAGAAATAGTGTATTTTGATTTATTTTGTTCTTTCTTTTCCATATTGTACATCACCCAATGTATTCATTTATGTACAATTCTGTTGTTTGCTTCCCTTGAGTGAAGTTATACAGTTATCAATGCTGTCAGTTGCTCTGCTCCCCTAACCCACCAAACACTCCCCGTTTCCTCAGGGAACCATTACTCCTATTACTGTTTCTGAAGGGTTATCTATTTTGGCATTCATATATAGCACAATTGTAATTATGCAAATGAACATACATAGTCTAATATGATTACTGAGGTAAAACAAATAAAAACCTTAATAGTAAGGGGAGGAAATTTTAAAGAACTAGAGGATAGTTATGTGCTTCATCAGTACTGTACCACACCTTGGATTTATCATCCCTTCCATGTGGCCCTTCTGAGATGGACTGTCCAATTAACTTGCAGGTGGGTTTTGGGTTTCCAGTACATCCTCCACCCCTTCACATCACTTTGGTTACTTGGTTTTAAACACCTGTTACCATTTTGCATCAACACCTGATGATCATGCACGTTGATGTGCTTCTTCCATGTGAGCTTTGTTGCTTCTCTGCTAGATGGCCACTTGTCTGACTACAAGCTTTTACAGTCCCTTACACGATATCTTCTAGTACCCGGGCACCATAAGCTTTCTTCGCCACATTTGCTTTTGCACCCAGTTTGTCTTCAACAATCGTGTCAGGAAAGTGAATATAATACAATCCCGCATTATTAGAACAAACCAGTCTTGTGCTAAGTTAAGATTTAAGTAGAAGCTCAAAATCCATCTTCTTCCTTGTTGCTATTTCATCTATATACACATGTATGTAAACACGCCTATATTTAAATATTTATATATTTACACATATCCATATATTATACCTATATATATTTCTTTTATTTCCTTTTTCTTTTTTCTTTCTTCCTGCCCCACTTTCATGTTTACCCATTGTTCACCTCTCAGTAACTCCTCTTAGAAACAATTCTATTAATCGCATGACCAGAAAAGCTACCTCTTTCCCATACATTTTTTTGTTTTGTTCTTTAATGCAGACTTTGTTTTCCCCTTTCATATCTTGGTTGTTTGTTGTATTTGACAATTACTTCATGTTTACATTACAGATAGTCAACTTTTTGTATAAGTTATAATAATTTTTATCATTTTCACACTGATTTGTAAAAACTTGATTTTGATACTGTTTAATCTTCTTTTTTTTTTTTTAAGGGGGGGGGTTGGGCATCACTGCTCTCCGGTGGTGGGAACTGAACCTCCGTCCCAGTGGACCGCAGTCCCACGCACAACCACTACGCCACAGGGGCTCAGCCCTTTTTTTCTTTTTTTCTTTTGATACTGTTTAATCTTTTGATCTTGACATCCTTCTTTGAAAATGCCTTGGCCTCTTTGGCTCTTTACCATATTAATTGTAATCATAAAATTAAAACTCTGACAGGATTATAATTTAAGTAGTATTTAATCTATAGATGAATTTGAAGATATTTGATGTTTTAAAATTTTGAATAGATAGCATATGTTTCTACATAATCTCAGTTTACTGAGACTTAGTGGTTAATATTTCAGTGAAACTTAATATGTTCATCCACATAAAGTTTTGCATCGTTGGTCCAATTTCGCTATCAGTTAATTCCTTTTTGTATAGGTATACATATTATCAAGGAACCTTTGTGGGTTACAGGTTGGACAGGTCAGCAGTTCAAACTTACCAGCCACCCTGCGAGAGGAGTATGAGGCATCATGCGGACATAAAAGTTCACATTCTCAGAAACCCAAAGGAGAGGCCCAAACTCTGTCCTACCACATTGCTATGGGTCAGTATCAGCTCACAGACAGTGAATGAGTGATACATATAATTGCCAATAAAATTTTAATAATTAGGGTTATGACATAAAAGCCCTACTAATTGATTTTTGACTTATTTATTTTTTGTTTCAATATGGTTTTATTTTAGAATCAATACCTCCTCAAATTCAAAATTTAATAATTTAAACAACGTGTGGTATAAAATTGGCATTCATAGGCAGTCAATTAAGGAATTTCTAATATACCTCTTCCTGAACTATTTTACACATATAAATATATACTTAAGTGCATAGTATGCATATACATGCATATATATGCATATACCAACATATAACTCTATATACACACTTAAGTTTATTTTTGTAGTCTTTCTAAGCAAATGTCAACATATTATGCACACTATTTTGCAACTTCTTTTATTTAATAATAGGAATTGAAAGTAATTCATATGAATCTATAAATTGTCTTCTCTTGCTCTTTATGCAAAATAGTGTGGGTGATTTATAAGTCATTTTATCCATATTCCTTAATAGAATGCATGTGTTGTTTCCAAGATGTTAGCATGCAAATAATTTATTTATGAATAATCCTTAAAATATATAATTTAAGATGTGTGCAAGCAAATACCAATGTGTACACAGTGTGTGTATGAAAATTTCAGCATGTGGGTTTGTTAACACCCACATATTAGGATTTTTTTTATTTATTAAAATCATTTTATTGGGGGCCTGTACATTGTTTTTCACAATACATAAATACATATACTGTGCCAAGCACCTTCACATGCCTGCCACCGTCATCATTCTCCAAATATCTGCTTTTCTACTTGAGCCCTTGATATCAGCTCCCCATCATTTCCCCTGTCCCTGCTCCCCCTCCCCTACTAACCCTCAGTACTTTATATATTATTATTGTTCTGTCATATCTTACACTACCCAACATCTCCCCCCACCCACTCCTCTGAAGTCTGTCCTCCAGATAGGAGGTTCTGTGTAGATCCTTGTAGTTGGCTCCCTCTCTAGTCCACCTTCTCTCCACCCACCCAGTAACTTCAATCTCACCACTCGTTCTGAGGTGCTCATCTGTCCTGGGTTCCCCAGATCTCCAGCTCCCATCTCTACCAGTGTACCATCTCCAATCCATCTGGATTTGTAAGGTGGAGTTGAGACCATGATAACTGGGGGGAGGAAGCCTTCAGGAACAAGAGGAAAGTTGTATGCTTCATTGCTACCTCACTGTAACCTGACTGTCCCGTCTTCTCCCTGTGAATCCTCAGTTGCCCACAAGTGGGCCTTGGGTCCCCACCCTGCTCTCCCCCTCATTCATAGTGATGTAATTCACACATTAGGATTTTAAGGAGGCTGCATGGACCCTATCAAGCAATATAGAAAGAACTGACATCTTTTTCTGCACCTAATATTCTTAACTCGCCTACTTCAACATGGAGTCCTTCACAACCCTAAATCCATAGGAGCACTCCCTGTGATGAAGTTTCTGCCCTTTACAAGTGCTGAACCCCATTTATTTTACAGCCTTCTCTGTCTATAAAAGCCAATTTCAATCAAGAGCCTCCTGTGTGTAAAAGAACTGTGCTCTCTTGTGTTTGCGGGAAATAGTTCACTGGATGGGTGAATGCTTTGTTGTGCATATTTTTTGCCAAAATTGGAAAATAGTTTACATGTATAACAGTGAATATGGGGGAAATGTTCTAAAATTGAAGCAGATATTGCATAGCTTTTCTTGCTATGGTTGAACTATGAAATTGTATAAGAGGTAAATGAATTGTCAACAAACTGTGAAAAAAAAAGCCCACCAGACTTTTCCAGAAGTACCCCATAGACTTTTCCAGAAGTAGGTCCCCAGGTACCTTTGGGTGGACTCAAGCCTCTATGCTTTCAGACAGTGGACGAATGTTCGCATTTTCACTGTTGAGGGATTCCTCTCTACCTGTGGATGCTTCAAAACTGCTGATTATTTTCAAGTTCCCTTGAGGAAGTCAGGAAAGACCCAGCACTGGCTGGTGACCCTCGCTTAGGGACCTTGCAGGATCTATCCACCAGAATATTTGCTTTGTCGATTTTTTTCCTTTTTCGCCCTCTACACACTTAAAAAGAAACAGGGGTATTAGCTTCCTTTTCTCAAAACACAAACAGACAGATTCAACACAGCACTGTTCACAGTAGCAAGAAGTGGAAACAGTTTAAATGTCCATCAGTAGAAGAATGAATCAAGAAACTTTGGTATATACACACAAGAAAATTTTATGCATTATTAAAAGCAAATGATGAAATCAGGAAGCAATTCATGACATGGATGAGCCTGGAGACCATAATGTTGAATGAAATTAGTCAACCACAAAAGGACAACTATTATATGAACCTATTTTTTCAAAGGAAAAAAAAGATAAAGATTTTCATATAAAAATGGTGGGTAAAGGAGAAAGGATAGAACAATGGGGTAGATGGTTGATGGCTGTGGACTTTGGTGAAATGGAGGATGGGGACCCACAGACATGAACATTTTGACATGTAGAGAAAGAGAGGTCAGATTTCCCTCTCAGTCTTAGATTTCACGTGTGATTATAATGCCATTTCTTTCTCTTTACCTAGCTTTAGACTCCAATATACAGATTACTGTGGAGAAGACTGAACCGGAAGGGCTGTTGGTGGAGTGTAACTCAGGAGGATGGATCCGACAGCCCAACATGGAGTGGAGAGATGATCAAGGGGGTGTAATTCCACCCTCAGGAAAATCCTACACACAAGATCGAGCTGGGTTATTTTACATGAAGATGACGCTTTCTCTCAAAAATAGCACCCAGAATTCTGTCACTTGCTGCATTTATAATCGAGTGACTGGTCAAGAAAAAAGGGCCAGTATTGTCTTACCAGGTGAGTGCTTGGGTCTTGGGTCTACCTAGAACAAATATTTTTATCTGCCAATTGACAAATTAAAGAGGAAATAAAATAAATAAATATGAAATTTCTTAATAAAATGCAAGCTTCTATTGATCTTAAATATTTAAATTGCATTACATTTTAGAAAAAGGAATAGCACACTTGTATATGTATGTGAAAGAAATTTGTATATTAGAAGAAAATATGTATATGGAGGACACACATACAATATGTGATGATACAATAGGAACAATTGGGGCTGAGCCCCGGTGGCGTAGTGGTTGTGCACGGGACTGCGGCCCACTGGGATGGAGGTTCAATTCCGGCAGTGGCTCCAGAGGAGCAAAGGGTGGGCCTCCTACTCCCACTACCAGAGGGCAGGGATGCCCCCCCCCAACAAAACAAAACAAAACAAAACAAAAAAATTAGGAACAATTGTGAAGTTGGCGCAGGACTGGGCAGTGTTTCCTTCTGCTGTGTGTAGGACTGATATGGGTCAGAACTAACTCAATGGCACTTACAACAGCAACAACATTGGAAGGTATTACAATAATTACAGAAAGAGCTCTGGCATTTTAAGATGTCTATATAATGTGCCATTTGATTTCTAGGTCCACTATTTCTAGCTTTGTGATCCTCCATGGTCTTAATCTCAGGAGCATATTTCTGTCTCATTCTCAAAAAGGAAAGGATAAAGCACTTTATTTTGAGTCTTACACTTAACATTGCAAGTGAAATGGTTTTACAAAGTATAAGGCATTTTTCAGAATGAACACATTACAAATAATGAATGTATACAAGGAAATGTTTAGTACCATGTGTCAAGAAAAAAGTATTTGTTTACTACCACGTCAAGACAAAGGACACGAAGAAAAGTCAGTTATAAAGATCCAGCAACAAATAAGTTACATATTGAAGATTATATACCTGCTACTCACCCTTGATACAAAGCCGTTTTTCTCTGAAGAAGACATTAATTGATTGTATCATTAATTATATCATTCACATTTTTAACGCCTTTAATGGAGTACATTTAAACAAAAAATGGTCATAGTTCAATTAAATTCAGCTCACAGACTTGAAAGGGATTTTCAAAATACCTTTCCTTTTAGCAGTCATGGACAGAGAAGGCTGCTGAAGTAGATAATAGAATCCCCTTTCTTCTGCTCATTGCAACCCCACTAGCTACTTAGGTGTCTTTAATCCACGATTGACTCTTACATTTGACTCTTATTATTAATCTCCTGTTGTATTTCACAGTAGGCTTTGTTCTTGTTTCTCTTTCAAGCCTACATTTTAATTTGAGGCCTTGGTGTCTCCTGGATTGCCCTATTTTATTAATGCTGCTAATACATAATTGTGAACCCCAGGCACTTTCCTTGTTGAAATTTTAAAAATTGGAGATGAGGCCTTTTGTAAGTCTGTACAGGGAGCTTTGATCTTACTTTTCTTCTCCAAAAGGCATATGCATATAGCATGTTTATAGCTGTTATCAAGTTATTCTCCAAAAATACTTTTTATGCTTTTTCATTTTGATATAACATTTTATATCTTTATTGTTACCTCGTAATAGTTCTTTAATTTGATGAAGAAAAACACATTCAAAATAGTTTTACTGGCATATATTTCATATATCATGTAATTTAATTGGTCAATCTTGTGAAGATTTGTGCAATCATCATCACAATTTCAGAAGATTTTCTTTTTGTATTCATGTTGTTAGCTTCTCATTTCTCCCCATACCCTTGTCATCCTCAAAGCAGTTATCAATTCAGTTACTGTCTCTATAAATTTGTGGATTTGGATTTCATATTCATAAAACCATACAAAACACAGACAATAAGTGAGTAATTAAACAAACAATCAAAAGTCACTACTGCACAAAGTATAGAAAAGTCTCAATCAAAAAAGAAAGCAGGAGATATTAAAAACTGGAACAACTTTCTCACTTCCTGTTATCAAGTCTGACTCATGGGGACCCTATAGGACAGGGTAGGAAGAATGGGTCAAATAGCAGATCAAATGATAAGGTGATACATTTTAACCTAATGGCATCTGCCATCATTGATTTTACGATGCTCTCTGTCTGATAGCAAGGCTGCTCATGCCCCTCACCATGGTCAAAGGAGATTCACCAGAGGCTTAGCCCATGTGGGAATCTTGAAAATGGGTTTTGGTTTCCTCTGTTATCCTCAATCTTTTGCAAACCCATTATTCCCAGTTGAAGGTCTGATATCATTCCCTCCTTCAGATTTAGATTTTGCTATTTGCAATCTTTAGATCATCCAGGGCAGTATGCTTCTTTCTTCCTACTTAATTGATGCTTCATTTAGAAGGCTGCTTGTTTGAAGAGAAGCCTTTAAGACCCCAGGTGCAATTCTTTCTCAAAGCTGAGCACCATCTCGTTTGTGATAGGACCCATAATTTCAGTGATCTCTTTATGAAGGTGTATCAAGCAGGGGCATGCTCTAAAAATGGATTTTTCTTAGATTGAGGCTAGAATGAAGTGCAAGTCCAAAATTCATTCATTTATCTATGGTTTATTTATGTCTTGGGTTCACTTTCCATATACCTTATCATTTTATTTCTTGAAAAATGCACCAAACACATCAGCATTTATTATTTTTAAGCAAATAACAAAGACCCACTTTACCAGCTTTGCTTTTAAACCTAAGCTTAACATTACATATTTAAACAATTTTCAAAACTTGCTAAGCTGCCAGCATTCATACACAACTAGAAAACATCATTTATTTATATTAAATGAGTAATGTATTGCCATTAAAGCATTACTATCTTTCACTCCTCAATACTGGGGAGAAAAATGAAATTATTTTTTCTCAGCAATTCATCCTGGCAATGTTAACTTCACAGCAAACTGAAACTACTTTGCTCACATTTCAAACAAAATGGAAAAATGCAAGATCCATGCTGGTGTTAGTATACAATTTTCTCCTAACTACTAATGAAACACTGTTCACTTTGGATTAAGTTTAATTAAAAAAGGAAGCAAAGTGCATGCATAAATTCACAACAAATTTAAAAGAAAATAAGGTCCCATTAATGTGGTCCCTCCCAACAATAAGCTAAAAAGTCTATGACAAATTGGTGCTTTGATGAGCTGTTCATAAATACTTTAGATTTGGTACAGTTATACTGAAAGTAAAGTTCTTTTTAAATCTTCAAAAAACATTCCAGTTAATTCTCAAGTGGTGCTGGTAAGAGTTTAGCATTTCTGTTGAATTGTTTTCCAAGCGTAGCAGCTGCTCCTTACCATTTACAGTTAAGGACTTTAACTGGCCATCTTCTTCATTTTCTACTATTTCTTGACCATTCTCAACAATTCTCTGTACCATTATCTTCTTTTTTGATAGAAAAATTTTAATCTTTTACTGGGCAAAAGGTAATTCAACTGAGAGTAACATTAATCCAGATAGTGTTATAGAATTTAAAGCACTGCAGAGAAAATTCTAGGCAGGCTTCAGACTGCAATGCATGAATTGTTGACTTGTATAGATTAAACTCTTTAGTGATTGGGGACTATTTACATCAGCAATGAGGTTAGTGACAGGGAACAACTTTCAATCACATTCATTCACAAAGGCATACCCATGACTATCAGATTAATTCATGTCATAAGAAAGCAAAGAAAGTATTAAAAATAGTCGATGGACAGTAGTCCTGGGTTATCATTCATTGGGCCTCTCAAAGTAAGAGATCTGAACCAAAATCAAGCAGCCGACATTTCCTTAATCTTGGATAACAGTGATCTGCTTTAATCTTAAATTCAAGGGAGTATCCTGGTTTCTTAAACATGCCCAATACAACCACTTTGATTATCAGAAATGTCACGATAGCACCTCACTTATCATTTCTATTTTAATTTATGCATATCTCTGTGATAGACAAATGGTTTACAGTGTTTGGTATCAAACTTTTTGAAAAACTTTGCCTAACTTTGGGCATTTTAGAAAGAATTTCAGTCAAGTCTTAAAATACCTTATGCCATTTCTTCTATAAAAGCTATGTAGGGAACTCATTACAAACAAAGGACAACCAATAGCATGAGTTATGATGTCATTGCATGTTATTTTCCTTACTATGCTTCCCTAAAATCTGTGTTGTCCTCAAGATGCATTCGTTTTATGCTAAATACTGAGTTAGCTTGCAGTAGGTCAAAGGATCTCTTATTCATTTAACTACAGCTAGACATTTATTTTGTGCTCTGAAAGTCCCAGGGTTCAGAGGCGTTACCTCTGTAACTTGGAATGTGGTAGTCTCCTGGTCTATCTCCAATTTCACCTTCATCATTCCTTGGGAGTCCAAGTGTATCCCTGTTCACAATGTCTCATAGGGATTGATAGATCTTGATAGGTCAAACACTATCTTTGCATTTTCATTATTTCCTGAACTTGGGGAAGTTTCTTGCTTTCCTACTATTCAGAACTTTTGTTTTTATTTTACTTGTTTCTTGTTTTCTTTCTTTCCATTTTCCATTTTACCCTCCTTATGCAGATATCAGACCCTCTGTTCTAGGACATTTCCTTCTTTCCGTCACACTGCTCCTAACCTGAGCACTCGATGTCAGTTTGCAAGGATCTGATCGCTCGCGTCCATCTCGATCTCATTTGCTGGGACTTCATGACTCGTGATTTTTTGAATTTCCTAAAATGTCACCAGAGGAATTTTCTGATCCAGTTTCACAGCCATTTCCCCCTTCCTCCCAACCGCCCCCCCACCATGTCCCACATCTGCTGTGTTCTGGACCCTTTACTATTGTTCCTTTCTTGTATCACAATCTACCCACTAGAATGTAAGAAGCATGACATCATTTCTCTATCCAATCTTGTCCCATCATCATTCCAATAACTTTCAGATCTTGTTCTTGCTTCACTGTCCAAGAGCCCTGATCTAATAGTGCAGGACTTGATGGGGGTCTGAAGGTGAATCTTGTTTTCTTAGGGGTAATCGTCCATGCTCCGTAAGGTTTTCACAGTGCTTCTCTGCTTTTACACTTACCAAAGTTCTCTGCCCTCTTTTTCAGAGATCCTGTTCAAACTGGAATCTATTTGGAAGATGCCATCTTACCTGATGCTTTTTTTCCTCACTGAAGTTCTTTTATGTTTCCAAATAAGAGGTATTCAATGGAGGGAGTTTACCTGGGAAGGAAAAGCATCTTTTCTTTTCTTTTTTTTTTTTAACCTGATGCCAAATTCTTAGAAGAGATTAAGAATTAATTAAGAGATTAGAATAAACTTGCACCCTAATGTGCTTCAGTGGCAAATAAGCTAAAGAGAGAGTTGAGAAATTTTGAATTGCCTTTGAGGTTAGGCTGCTATTCTTTCTCCCCTTCTTATGTGGTTCTTCAGGGCTAACACTGCTGTCATAGTGACTATTACAATCGCTTGAGCCTTTCGAGATCATTCTTGCTAATCTCATCACTCAGGCCATTTTCTGGAATATGAACGACCACAGTTCTGTTCCGACATGGCACTTTGGATCAATATGCTTATCACTCAAGTGGTCCATAATTTTTTACCCAGAGAATGAGAGATAGAAATATGAACCAATGTAGGAATGATGCTCAAGTCGTCCTGGTCTATAGCAATCTCAGAAACCCACAGGTGCGGTTCTACTGTCCTATAGGGTCGTCAGGGGGTGGAAGCTCTGCTGCTGTTGTTTTGGTATTGCAATAGAGGCAGGAGGAGCCCCGGTGGTTTTGTGGTTATGTATTGGGCTGAGAAACTCACGATCAGCCGTTTGAAACTATCAACCACCTGGCAGGAGAGGTGGCTTTCTATTCCCATAAGCAATCAGTCTCGGATGTTCACGGGGACAGTTCTGCTCTGTCTTATTGGATCACTAAGAGCTGGCATGGCATCCATGGCAGTGGATTTGTTTTCATTTTTTATGGTTTGTGGAAGCAGGATCAAAGCCCAGAGACCTCTAATGCATAACATTTTGCCTGCATCTTCCCACTCTTCGGTATGCTGCATGGTAACAACTTGCACTGAAAGGGTGATCACTGACATCTTCATTAAAAATATAATTGTATTGAGCAATTGCCCAGTGATTAGACATTGTTCTAGATTCTGATAATAGGAAAAATGCGTGAGAGGTGGGGAGCCAAAAGTCTTTCCCCTTTTGGAGTCATGCGAGAAAATTCTTGTTTTGGAAATATCCTATTGGCAAGTCTAGAATGGCAATGTCTAAGTCTGTTTTTATTTCCTTAGGTATTTGATATGCTAAAATAAAAAGTATTTTATGGATCACTTTTACCCCATAAAAGTTATTCATAGGTACTAGAATGCTTTCTGCAATTGTCGTGGAATTACCCCAATCTGAATAAGTAAATTCCTCATTTTAAATTGGTTCAGACTAGCTTGATACAGAAAAATCACAGTTTATTGAGGAGGGTCTTGCAATGAAAGATTCTCACACTGTTGTAATCTCCCTGGAATATGGGTATTCAAGCAAATATTGTATGGTTTTAGAGTAGATCCTTGCATTATTTCTGAAAACTATTTTGTCTTTGAAGTTTATAAATCTCAGGGTACATGTGTCTTTTTAGCTAACTCAGAGCTCTTTAAACCTACCACTTGGTGTAATCACAGTGTAGAAAGAAGTAGAAGGAAATTGGTCTTGCTGGCTTTGTTCTATCCTCATTTCAAATATCCTTTTGTCCCAACCTCAACCCTGATTCCTGAGTCTACCATCACTAACAGTCCTACCTTTCATACCTGACTCCTCACTTAGGCTCAGACACAGGGCAATGTGACTGATCTTAGAAATGTTTGTACCCTACATATTTGTTGTTATTCCAAAGTCCTGGATTCCTAACTTTATTTCTCCTTAATTTTTTCAGTTTTACAGAATAGAAGGAAAATATGGATTGTTCGCCTTAAATTTTCCCTTGAAATTGTGCATTTCCTGTCCTTCATTTTTATCCTTTTTTTCTACTTCACTTTCAGGCATAAAGGTAAGTGGGATGATAAATGTGGGATCTCTCACTTTTGCAAGTACCCTGTTTACTGGGAGGTATTTAGATACAGTCAGCTGACTCCTATAGCAGCAGCAGAAAAAAGTGTATTTAGGTCTTAGTCTACATCTCAAAAGCTTCAGATTTTTCAAAAGCTAATTTTCGAATGTGTGGGGCCCAGAGTTCTAGGTTTTTCTGCTAATTGTATATTCCTACCCCCTCTGAAGATCACAACTGCTTTTACACTAAAGGAAAATATTTAAATATTTATTATTTTAGATCCTCAGTGGCCTTAACCAAAATTATTGGGTTCAGAAACTCATATCCCCAAAAGCCCTCAAACCAAACCAACAACCTGGTGCCATCCCCTCAAAACGTTTTATTGGCATATGATTGACATATTGTGCAAATCAATATTTAATCAAATAAAAAAGAATTGTACAATAATAACTGCTTTCAGTTTTAGAAGATTTTCTTCTATTTCATACTCATTGTTGCTAGCGCCCACTTCCCCTCAACCTCCCCGACTACACCCCCCAAGGAGCAATTAATCCAGTGACTGTGTCTCTAGAGCTTGCTTGGATCTCCTATGTAAAAAAACATTCACAAGCAAAAAAAAAAAAAATCCAACAATATTAGCAAGCGCAACAAAGCAAAATGCAAAACCTCAATCATAAAGAAATCAGAAGATATTAAAAATGAAACCAATTTTAAATATAAAGAAAGATTAAATGATAGAGTGCTAAATTTTAACCTAACTGAATCTGCAGCAAATCACTTTCCAATGCATTCTGCGTAAAGCTACACCTTCTATGCTTTCATATCATTGGTGCTTGGTCAGAGGGGATTTCCCAGGGCCTTACTCCATCTGTTTTTCCCATCCTTCCTTTTGATAAGACTGAACCAGCTTTAAAATTAGTCTAAAGGAAGATTAAATGATAGTACATTTTGACCTGACTACATCTGCCTTAGTTAATTTTATAATTCTCTCTGTATGATAACAAGGCTATTCCCATCCTTCGACCATGATCAAAGGTAATTCACCAAAACTTAATGCATGTATAGACCCTGAAAATGGATATTGGGTTTTTACTGTCATCCCTAACCTCCTGCTAACCAGGTACTCACAAGTTAAGCTCTGATGCCATTCCCTCCTTTAGATTTGAATTAAATTATTTATAGTCCTTGGATTAAACAGGTTGGTGTGTTTCTTCCACATGAATCTAGTTGGTGCCACAGTTAGCTGACTGCTTCTTTGAAAGCAGCCTTTAAGACCACAGATGCTATTCTTTTTGATAGCAGGGCACCACCTAGTTTCTTCACCACACTTTGTGATAGCACCCATATCTTCAGTGATTTCTTCATGAGGTTGTGTATCAAGTAGTGATGCCATAGTTTCTTTTGTTGTTGTTTTTGTTTTTTGGGCATCACTGCCCTCTGGTGGGGGGAGTAGGAGGTCCAGCTTTTGTTCCTGTGGAGCCGCTGCTGGAATTGAACCTCCATCCCAGTGGGTCGCAGTCCTGCGCACCGGGGTTCAGCCATGTCATAATTTCTATATGTGACTTCCAGCCAGTAATTCACAGCCAGTTTTTGATCAATCACCTTTGATATGCTAATGAAGCAATATCCAAATGCACATTTGCATTAATTTTATTTTCCATTTTATTTCAAGCCTATTGAAAGCTGTCATTGAATATTATCAAACATTTGGAACTTAAGAATTCTTTACTATTTAAGAATTCAATTATACTATATCTTGTCTATATTCTTGTCTCTAAGGAGCATTCTGGCTGTACTTCTTTCAAGACAGATTCGCTTGTTCTTTAGAAGTCTATGGTACTGTCAATATTCTTCATCACAATACATGGTTTATTTTTTGGACGTTTTGCTGCTACAGGAAATGGAGGCAACATTGGATCAGTTGCATTGAGGGATGACAATCTAGCAATGTCATCTACTTTAAGTCCCTGGGAATTACTTAAATGGATCAATGGCCCTAAAAGTAAGCAAAAGGATGACTTTATTATTTTCTAGCGCTTTGACTTCATCCCCAAGGTAGAACTTGGAGAGTTGCTATATAGCTTTAATTTGAAACTCTGGATTATCTGAAATTACTCAAGACCCCCAATTATATATAAGCTTCAAAATTAAATAAACACATGTGAAACTAGCAAACTGATGAGCAAAACCCAACTCAATGAAAGAAAACTAAGAATATATAAGATGCAATTCTATTTTTAAATCATTTTATTGACGGTTCATGCAACTCTTATCACAATAAAAACCGACATCAATTGTATGAAGACCACATTTATACATTTGTTGCCATCACTATTCTCAAAGTATCCTCCTTCTACTTAGGCCCCCAGTATCAGCTGCCCATATTTCCCTTCCCCTCCTGAACCCTTAATAACTTACAAATTATCATTATTTTGTCATATTATACACTGTATAGTGTGTCCCTTTACCCACTTCCTTGCTGTCTGTACCCCAGGGTGGAGGTTGTCTGTAGATCCCTGCAACTGGTTCCCCCTTTCTACTCCACCTTCACTCCACCCTCCCAGTATCACCACTCTCACCACTGGTCCTGTAGGGGTCATCTGTCCTGAACTTCCCATGTTTTTGGCTTCAGTATCTTAATTTTTAAGACATTATATCATTTGAGAAAAGTATCTAAAAAGTCTGTAGTAACAATCCTAATTTTTCTGAAACTCTAACCATGACTCAATCGACCAACTGCCCAATCAATACTGACTTCCATTGAGTCATTTCTGATCCATAGCATCTTTCTCCTGCAGGTTGGCAGATGGATTAAAACTTCTGACTTTTACAGTCCGCAGAAGAAAGTGAAATTCACTATAGCATTATGACGGACAGCCAAAATATAAAGTCAGCTTTACTAGACTTGGGAAACTTCTGCCTCCCACAACATACAATTTAATTATTCAGATAGCATTAAGAAGATTTGTGTAATCATTATCACAATCAGTTTTAGCATATTTCCTTGTCTTACTCATTGTTGTTAACATCTCCGGTAACAGCCCTAGGCAATTATAAATCCAGTTACTATTTCTATAAATCTACTTATTCTGAATTTCATGTACAGAAAGCCACACAAAACACAAAGAGAAATCCAACAAACCAACCTCAGCAATAATGAGTAGACAAAACATGGAAAAACCCCAACCAAAAAGAAAATAAGATATTAAAAACAGAAAAACTTTAAATGGGTCAACCCAACAATCGAGTGATCATCAATTTTACAAAGATTTCTGTGTGATAGCAAGGCTGTTCAGGTCCTTCCACTGTGGTCAGAGGCTTAGTCCATGTGGGTTGCTGCAAATAGATTTGAGCCTCCCAGTGCTATCCATTGCATTCTGCAGATTCAGTGCTCAGATTTTAAGGTCTCATAGCATTCCCTCCTTTAGATTTAGATTATATTATTTACAATCCCTAGATCATACCAGCTGGTGTACATTTTCCATGTGGGCTTATTAGTCACCTCACTTCAAAGACTTGTTTGAAGATAGGCCTTTAAGAATCCAGATGTTATTCTTTCTGATAACTGGGCATCATCTGGCTTCTTCACCACACTTGGCTATAATTCTCAGCACTCATATCTTCAGCGATCTCTTCATGAGGGCAAGTTTCAAAATGCAGTTGGCTTCATTAAAAAGAAAGGGGGAGAGGGGAAAGGGGAGTTTTTTTTTTAAAGAGGAGCTTGTACCAAGGACTCAAGTGGGAAATGTTTGGAAAAGTATGTGGCAGCATGTGTGCAAGTGTGCTTGATACAAATGATGTACTGAATGTTGTAGTAGCTGTAAGAGCCCCCAATACGATTATTAAAAAATAGTTATTTTATTTGGGGCTCATACAAGTCTTATCACAATCTATACATACATCTATTGTATGTCAAGGACATTTGTACATTTGTTGCCCTCATCATTCTTAAAATATTAGCTTTCCTCTTAAGCTAACCAATGCTTGAACATGATGACAAGGCATAGGCAACATAGGACAAAATAGATAAATGGGAAAATGAAGAGACAACCTTCAGACTGGAAGGAAAAAATGTGACAAAAGAGTTTAAATTATATAAATATATCCCCTACTAATACAAAGCAGGCAATTCAATAAAATAACAGGTAAAATACCTCAAAAGAAATTTCACCAAAGTAAGTATATCAATGGCCAATAAACACATTCAGCGATGCTGCCTATCATTATCCATTGTTGTTGTTAGGTGCAATTGAGTCATTTCCAAATCATAATGACCCTCTGCACATCAGAAAAATCACTGCTTGGTCCTGATTGTACCTCACAATATGTTTGAGTTCTTTGACAGTGTTGTCAGTCCACCTCATTAATGGTACAGTGTTGTCAGTCCACCTCGTTTTTTCCCTGATCATCCTTTACCAAGCATGATGCTCTTTTGCAAGGACTGGTCCTTCTTTATGACATGTTCAAAGTAAGAGAGATTGAATCTTGTTACCCTCAATTCTAAGCAACTTTCCAAATCTACTTTGTCCAAGACAAAGTTGTTTATTTTTTTTTCAGACCATGGTATATTTAATATTCTTGACCAATAGCATACTATACATATCTCAATTCTTTGGCTTCCTTATTTACAGTCAAGCTTTCACAGGCATATGCAGTGACTGAAAATACATAGATAGGAGGTAGCTGAATGAGTTAGAAGCATGTTAGCCACCAACGTCACATTTTTTCTTTTTAATATCATAAAAAATCTTTTTGCAGCAGATTTATCCGCTGCAATATGTCCTTGGATTTCTGACCGCTACTTCTATAAATGTTGCTTGTGGATCCAAGTAGATTGATATCCTCAACAACTTCAATGATTTCTCTATATATCATGATGTCACTTAATGATCTGTTGTGAGGATTTTTTTGAGGTGTAATCCATACACTGTAGTCTTTGATTTTCACCGATAATTGCTTCAAGTCCTCTTTGCTATTCATATCTGAGATTTCTAATTAGCTTTGCTTCCACCAAATGCCATGTACTTCATATTATCCAACTTCTCAGACTGTTTGCTCTGCATACAGAATGATTAACTATAGAGAAATAATGCAACCCTAATGTGCAGTTTTTCTTATTTTCAATCACACAACATGTGCAGAGATTTGACTCTCAGTCTATGTAGCATTTCCACATGAGCACCATTTAACTGTCCATATTTTGTTGTTTTCTGCACAGTTTAGTGCCTTTGAGTAGTCAATACAAGACAGGCAAATAGCTTCCTAGGATTCTCTACTTTTAGTCAAGCTCCATCTGAAATCAGCAATGTCATCCTTAGTTCCACATTCTCTTCTGAGTCCAGTTTGAATTTCTGGCACTTCTCAGCCAATATTTTGCTATGCAGATTTTGAATTTTCTTCAGCAGAAATTTCTTTATATTTTCTTTCTTTTGTTTGTTTAGGCATCACTGCCCTGGTGGTGGGAGTAGGAGGCCCAGTCTTTGCTCCTGTGAGCGAGAATTGAACCTCCATCCCAGTGGACCGCAGTCCTGCGCACAACCACTACGCCACCGGGGCTCAACCCTTTTTTGCTTTCTTTTTTTTTATTTATATTTTCTATTAGTGATACTGTTAAATTAATTCTATATTTTGCTACATCATTCTCTTTGTCATGGCATAAATATGGATCTCCTGATTGGTCCTGCAACTGCTCTCCAATTTTTTTTTGCACAGATGAGTGAGTGCTTCTAGACTGGCCTCCATTTGTTGAAACATCTCTAGTGGGAGCCGTCCACCCCTAGAGCATTATTCTTGCCTGTGTTTGCAGTGCAGTTTGGGATTTCCTCGTAGCATTGGCTCCTGATCATGCTCCACAGTAAAAGAGTCCAGTGCTAGCATTTGATCTAACTGGTGGCATAGCTTACATAGGGCAATAACCCAGAAACCATCCTGTACAACAAATGGAAGGACAAGTGGTAGTATTAGCTATTGGGAAATCCAAATCAAAACCACAACCTATTGTCACTTTATTCCCATTAGAATACCCAAGATAAAACAGAAAAAAAAAGAAATGTTGGTTAGTCTGCAGAGAAATCAGAACCCTCAGTCATTGCTGGTATGAATGCAGAATGGTATATTCTTTGTAGAAAGTAGTTCGACAGTTCTCTGTAACATCTGAAACAGAGCTACTGTTTGAACCTCGAATTCCATCCTTAGGTATACGTACTCTGACTCTTGAAACTAGCAATGCAAACAGACACATGCACTCCAGAGCTCCATTGCAGCATTACTCACAAAAGCCCCCACAAGGAAAGAACCTGTCTGTACATCAACAGATGACTGACTAGACCAAATGAGCTACATACCCACTGGGGAAAAACAGTCTGCCATAAAGAGAAACAAAGTCACCATATTTGGGACAAGTTGGCTGATCCTTGAAAATGTTTTGCTGAATAAAATAATCAACCATAAAAGGACAAATATAGTAAGAACTTACTAATAGGAAATTCTTAAAATAGGCAAATGCATACAACTCAAGAGTTTAAGAATTAGTTGCCAGGGCAAAGGGAAAGGATGAGCAGGGGAATCTTTGTTTTGAAAGAATTAAGGTTTTGCTTTCAGGAGTAAGTGTTGGGAAATATGACAATAGTTGCACAATGTGATTAACATAATTTGTTTCATTGAGTTATAAAAGTGACCATGTCCATGGTGAACTAGCAAATATGCTATACATAGTTTTGCAACAGTACAAAAAGAAAATTCTGTTTTTAACTGTTCTTTCCATTGTATTTCAAGATGAGTTCTCTTCATGAAAATGAGAGCATATGTGCTCATTCATCTCTTGATAAGAGGGTAACAATGACTCCTCACAGTTTATATTCATGTTTTATCCCAAGATGCATACAGCCTCAGGCTCATCTGCACTAGCAAGTCTTATCACATGACATGACTCAAAATGAGTGTCCTCATATAGGACCAAACAAGACTTTCAGGGCTAGAAGACAGGCTTTTATTTCTCAGTCCCTCCTATTTCCCATATTAAACTGACTCTTACACATCTGATTTCTTAATTCTTGCATCTTTTCCAGTCTTTCTTTCAGATAAACTATTCCCATTATATAGTAGATGGATGTTCGATCTGACTAAAATGCTGATTGTACTGCAGTCATATTTTATCATCATCATTTTTCTTCTACTTTACAACCTGATGGTAAGTGGAATAGCACAGATGGAAATTATAATAATGTAGTTATCACAGGACTCCTGTGAGGGTATATAGCATTTACTTTGTGGAACTTTTGTCTTCAGGTGGATTAAGGTTTAGAAAAGAAAATAGTAATTTGGTTTATGATATTCTCTTAAGTCGTCTGACAGCATTTTGGCTATTTATATTTTCATTCAGCAGACAGAATGAGGACACTTTGAATTTTAACTCATGTACTGCTAAGTACTCATTCCACTATATCTGCATTTCTCCTTTACTTGTAAAAAACCAAGTGCATGTGAGAATATTACCTTTACCATATACATTTGAGACCTTATGATACAAGAGAAACACCCCTGCTAACCACATAATTGCTGAATGTTTGCTGCAGATCCACAGGGTAAGGTATATATGACATCTCTCCCTCTTTTACCATCTCTCTCTATTTGTATATGTATATATAGCATGATTTTCAAATGAGGCCTCCATTCATGATATCCATATGTATATATGTGTGTGCACTTGCATATGTGTGCACATGTGTGGTATGTATGCAAATACGTATATGTATTTTTTGGTTTAGTCAGAATGAAGACCTCATTTAGAAGTCATGCTATCTGGCCTTCAGATCTTACTAATAAAACTTTCCATTGTGCTTGCCTTTTTCTTAACGGGGGTCTTTGCTGTTGTTGTTGTTGTTGTTGTCTGGTGCCGTTGAATCGGCTCTGACCCATAGCCACCCTATGTATGCAGAGCAAAACTTTGCCTGTTCCTGCACCATGCCCATAATTGTTCCTGTGTCTGAACCCATTGTCGCCACCATGTGAGTCCATCTTGTTGAAGGTCTCCAGGGGTCCAGCTAGCTGTCATTATGCTTTGTGATGTCATTGTTGCTTTCCAACTCTAGCTATTAGGCATAGACAGAGATGGAGACATTAGGGGAAGATTTCTACTAACCTTGAATTAACAGCTATCTCTCACTTGTTGCCATGTTTCCTAGGGAAATAATAAACATAGACGTGACTAGACAGATGCCTACTTTCTAGTGCTGAGAACTTTCTCCACAACGGTCCTGAGTTGTAGCTATTTGACCAACATGCTTGGCTATTGCTGTGCAAAGGGAACCCAGGCCTCAAAACAGAAAATAAGTGGCAACAAAGAAATTACAATGGTTAGGCCAAAATGGCTCAGCCCTATTAACTTTACCATTCCTAGGGTTAAGAAAGACTAGCCAAAAAAAAAAAAAAAAGAGGACAACTGTTATGAAAAGAAAAGCAGGAGAGAGTCAGTATAGTTTCCTCTTTAGGCTCTGCTTCCTGCTAAATATACAGATCAAGTTTTCTCTTCATTCTGAAGAAGAATTAAGTTAATTCCAAATTGATTCTGACTGGGTTGTTCAATCTACAATGTTCTGTGAGTCAGGTGGTTTTCTTTTTGAGAGAACATGGAATATGGCCCTTGTAAGCAATTTTTCTCATCACAGTATAAGTTTTAGAGTGCATTAGACTTTGTATTACTGGACTGCTACTGTCAAAGTAATGAGTCATATCTGTGCTAAGAGTTTTGCTTTCAAGTCATACTGCATAACTTGTCCCTTGACAAACATTTCCCAAAGCCTAATGCAAAATTCAAATTACATTTTCCTGGAGAGACTCAACTCCCTCTTATAAATGTTGTGTACCAAATTTAGAGCAGCTGGGTCTCAAATTTTGTGGCTCAGACTAGATGTGCCTCTCAATCCCTTCAAGGCTTCTTGAGTTATGTATATCATATCTCAACATGAATATAGTGTGCATTATAAGGTTGTGTGTGCAAATGTTGCACTCCCTCATATACTAGTTTTCTGTGCATGATACATGCATTATATATATATATATATATATATATATATATATATATACATGCTACTCAAATGGCAGGTCATATGTGAAAAATATGGTAATTTACACCAAATGAATGGTGGCTACTTAATTCTGGTCTAGAACCTAACTATGGAAAACTGTGTAATGGAAGTGGTTAGTTCCTAATTTTCTTCTAACCAGTAGATGTGGTTTTGATCTTGATCTTTCTTGTCCCATGGATAACAATGAATACCACCATGGCTTGTGATGTATCTTCCTTCTCCATAAATTAAATTTAATCTTGTTTGAATTGATATGCCTTCTCTGACATCTATTGCTTCCTTAACAGGTTATCTAAGATGAGGAACGTTAGACTTTTCAGCTGGAACACAGGTGACCTGAACACAAAAGAGAAGGATTTTGGACCCCAAACCCATGCTTTTGCACAAGAACCCAGTAACTCCAATTCACGAGAGCAAAATGTTCTGGACACACAAAGACTTCTGAAATACCTCACTGATGTAGCTGCTTTACAAACTCATGTGAAGTTTTGAAGTGTAGCTGCATCAGAATTATGATTTCAAGTTAGTGGCATGTGGGAAATACTGATAAAGCAAACAAACAAATAAATACACCAAAAAAAACCCATGATTTTCTTGACAGGATCCAAAGATAGTGTAACATGATCGATACATAGACTTAATGGATTTCAAACAGCTTCAAATGGGACAAAAATCAAAAACTAGATAAATTAACTTTTTCAGAGGTATGCTTAAGACAATGATAACATCAAGTTAATTGTGGTTAGCACACAGTGAGTAAGCACTGCTCCAACAAGGTCCCCCTAGAGGTGGGTGACCTGTCTTTCTGGAGGTCTAGTTAGCATGTAGGACCCCTGGTGGCATCATGGTTACACACCAGGTTGCTAACGTACAGATGAGCAATTCAAAACCACCATGGGAGAGAGATGAGGCCTTCTATTGTGAAACCCTGTCAGTAAGAGCGGGTCTACCCTGTCATGTGACATAGGCATCAATCAACTTGACTTGATGGTGGTGAATTTGTTTGTTTGTTTTGGGATTAGCCAGCATTGAAATGATGAAAAATGATGCTGAATGCTTTCTTCTATGATTAATGGACATTTTTATATCCACTTTGAACTCAAGGTTTTTCCCATCAAAATGTAGTTATTCATCATTTTCTTGCTATTATATAGGATTTCCTTTTTCCTACTAAGAGATCTTAGTTGGACAGATGGTGTTCCAAAATTAAAGTGTTAATTAATAAAGTCATTAATTAATAAAGTCAAACATTGTATCTCTGACACCTTGCTGGTATAGCTGAAAAATAGTCGATCATTTTGTAATGTAGTTTGACAGATTCTAATAAAGTTAAGTTCAAACCTATAACCCTGCAATCATACTCCTAGGTATAAACTAAGGGGAAATATGTACACATGTATAATATATCACATTATGTAATGCTACTAATAAAATTATATTAAAGCATATTTGACTTTTGGAATAGGCCCAAATGAAAAACGTCTAAAAAGTCTTCATTAGGCAAATACATACCTGGCAAACAGTAGCTTTACTCTTTATTAATATTAGTAGTTATAGAAACAATTGCTTCTAATTTTCTTCTGTCCAGTAAATGTGATTTTGATCTTGATCTTCCTTGTCTCATGGATATCAATGAATACCACCATGTTTTGTGATATATGTTCCTTCTCCATAGCTTAAATTTAATCTTGTTTGCGTTGATATACATTCTCTAACACCTACTGCTTCTTTAACAATATAATGCAATATTTGACAATGAAAATGATGAGATATTGAGTTACTACAATATGAATTAATCTCAGAAACATTATGTTAAATCAAAGAAACCAAACACAAAGAGTATATAATGAATAATGAACAGATAAAATTAATTTATGATGGTAGATTATCTAGGAAAGCATTTCCTATGGGGATGAAGAATTCAGGAATGTAGTATTAATAAA
>PVJH01023679.1:0-34289 GCA_004026705.1 Nesogale talazaci | reverse complement strand
TCACCCTCTGTGCCTAATAAAGTTTGTATTTCTCATAGGGAATGGGCAGCACTATCTGCTGGGGGGACTGGCAAGGGGAAACAAGGCAAATGTGTGAAGGCTCTGACAAGGTTGATTGTTCAGAGCCTTGGGGTTAGATGGGGAAAAGCAGTACTTCATACTTTTTGTGTCTTAATACAACAGTCTTGGTTTCAGCAAATAACTTTATTATTGGGGAGAAGGTAAGGGTACTGGCTCAGTTATTTACCACTGGGGAATGGATTGAGGGTGGGGGTAAGCAGTATTTTCCTCTTTTCCTCATAGCCTTCTGAGCTTGATGGAGAAGGGGAAGAAGACCATTCTGAGCTCAGCGACTGCTGGTATTGAACTGTAGATGATACTGGGATGTAGGCTGATTAGTGTAGATTGTTGAATTCAGGTAATTCTGCCTGTAAAATAAGTCCAATGTGCATTCAGTTGGTGTGTGTTCCCTTTCTCAACATCCCTCCTCACCTGCCCTGACTTTCAACATCCCTCCCCATCACCATCCCCTACTACTTACTCTTCTTTTTGCTTCTTAACCAGTTCCTGGTTGAAGGAGCCCAGCCCCTTCCGAAATTCAGTACACAGTTCTCTCTCTTGCTGTTCCAACTCTAGCATTGCCTGGGTCAAGTATGTGGTCTGGCTGTTCCATTCCTCATCCATTGCTTTCTTGGCCTGGTGCTGTGCCTTCTTTTCATAGCGCTGCATTTCTTGGACTTTCCTGATAGCAACTTGTTGCTCTGGAGTCATTCCCTTCCAGCAATAGGGTAGGACCCGATGAGGAGCGTTAGGGTTTTGGGCAACTTGAGGATTCTCAGTCAGCAGGTCACTTGTAATCTGGTTTTGGATATCCATAAAGTTGACTGCCTGCTGATGCTGATTTTCATAGTGCTGCCACTCAGCCAGCTCAGTTACCTGGTGGGGACCCCATAAATGTTAGCATTTTTGTGGCCAAACTCATGAAACTTTGAGGTGTGGGAACAGGACAGTTATATGATCATGCCCTGTATCTCAGAGAAGGAGCAGATACCACAGGGCCTCTTCATGACCCTTGAGGTAGGGGAAGGGTGAATAGGCAGGGGGAACTTCTCTGTCCTTAGGAATTCCTTAGATTAGGAGCCTAGGGCTGAGCCCTGGTGGTGTAGTGGTTGTGCGCGGGACTGCAGCCCACTGGGACGGAGGTTCAATTCCAGCAGTGGGGCTGGGCCTCCTACTCCCACCACCGGAGAGCAGTGATGCCCCCCCACCCAAAAAAAAAAAAGATTAGGAGGCTGGGGTGGGAAGGTAAGTGCTCTGTTCTCAAGTTATCCTGAGTCTAGAGGTAGGGAGAGCTATCTTCTACCTTAAGGGAATCTTTAGGTGAGAGAAGGGATCCTTAGGTAGAGGTAAGGAAAGATGTGGTTAAGTTTCCCCAGGACTTTGTTCAGGGGGTTGAGGGGAACATAGTGCACATGATGGCTCAGGCCATACCTGGGCTCTGTTGACATTGGCTATGGAAGACATCATGGCCACATGACAGGACTCCTCCAAGTTGGCCAGGTGGGTGGCCCGCATATCCATGCCGAGGCACAGCTGGTCATTAAGCATATCTACACAGAAATATGGTCTGAGTACGATACTAGCCTGCTCCATTTCTGGTTCCATCATTTAGTCATTTGTTCAAGTTTTGTGTATATATTTATATGCAAGTTTAAAGAGGTAGGTAGTATCTTGAGTAGGGACATGGAAGAAGCTACACTGGGGGGTTAATGGTAGCCAAAGTGGTAGCAACAAGAAATTTCCAAGAGACTAGTTGAAAGACATACTCCAAAGATGGATCCCAAGGCCAGTCCCAGCACTTAGAAGGCACATGACCTTGGATGAAATAATTTCATCTCTCTAAGTCTGTATCTAGCAAGAGCCCTGGTAGCATTGTGGGTTATACATTGGGTTGCTAACTACAGTATCAGCAATTTGAAATCACCAGCTACTTGAGAGGATGGGGCTTTCTATTGCTGTATAAGATTTATAGTGTTGGAAACTGACAGAGGCAGTTCTACTCTGTCCTATAGGATTACTATGAGTCAAAATCTAATTATTGGTAGGGAGAAGCCTCTATCTACATGTATTGGTCTCCTAGGACCTCAGATCCTCTCCTCAGCTCTCAGTTTAGGGTGGAAGATAGATCATAAGATATGCTAAGAGCAATGACATATATAAAAGGCACCTTCAGAGCTTTGGGTGGTGGGTAGGAGGAAGGCTTGCAGAAATAGTTGGTTGTTGGATTATGTTTTGTATATAGGCAAAAATATACGGCATTCCAAGCATGAGCAAAAGTATTGAAATGTTTTCATTCCAGCCTCTCGTCTGCTGGCCCTAGAACATGCTTTGAATGAGTAATAGATGTTATTCTTGACTCCTTTTCTCTTACTTTCCTAACTTGCTTTCTCATGAGGCCTTCTCTTGCTGCCTAACCTAAAATTGCAACCTGCCAACAGTTATCCTCAGGGGATTTTTTTCCCTTTAGCATTTATCACTATCTGATATACGGTTTTACTAAATTATTTTTTGGGGGGGCATCACTGCTCTCCGGTGGTGGGAGTAGGAGGCCAGCCCCACTGCTGGAATTGAAACTCCGTCCCAGTGGGCCGCAGTCCCGCGCACAATCACTACGCCACCGGGGCTCAGCCCTTTACTAAATTATTTTATCTACTGTTTATCTCCTCATTAGAAGGCATTCTTTGTAAGGGCAGAGTTTGTATTTGTTGTTGCCATGCCCAGACATTTAAATCAGAGCCTGGCACATAGTAAGTAGGTTCTCAATAAGTACTTGTCAAGTGAATGAAAGAAATGAAGAAACGCATAGTGTATATCTTAAAGTACTAATAGTCTGCTGGCTTTTAAAAATCATTTTATGGGTGCATGAGCAAAAAGAGAGCGAGTGGATGGTGCCCAGTTATTGGAGGATATAGTATCTGGGGTCTTAAAAGCCGTAAGATAGACAAAAGGTCATCTAACTGAGAAGTGGCCAAGCCCACATGGAAGAAATACACCAGCCAGTGTGGCCACAAGGTTTTAAAAGCATTTGGTCACAGGCATCAAACAGAAAGAACCATCTCACTGTGTGTTCACCTTCCCGAGGCGATCACTGAAGACATGTGGGGGCATGAGGCATGAGCAAGAGTGGTGAGGAAAGCTGATGGTGTCTGGCTATCAAAAGATATAGCGTCTGGGGTCTTGAAGGCTTGAGGGTACACAAGCAGCCATCTAGCTCAGGAGCACAGGACCCACATGGAAGAAGCACACCAGCCTGTGGGACTATGAGATGTTGAAGGGATCAGGTGTCAGGCATCAAAGAACAAAAATCATTTCAACGTGCCCACCCTCCTGATATGAATGCTGAAGACAAATGGATACAGAGGCAAACAGTGGAGGAAGCTGATGGTTCCCAGCTACCAAATGGTAAAGCGTCTTGGGTCTTAAAGGCTTGAAGGTAAACAAGTGATCATTCAGCACAGAGGCAGCAAAGCCCACATGGAAGAAGCACACCAATCTGTATAATCAAGAGGGGTTGAGGGGAGCAGGTATCAAGTATCAAAGAACAGGAAGCACATCACTACGAACAAGGGGGAAGACAGGGTGGGGACCCAAGGCCCGTTTGTGGGCAATTGGACACCCCCTTGCAGAGGAGTCACAGGGAGGGGAGGGGGCAGTCAGGGTGCAATGAAGTAGCAATGAAACAAACGACTTTCCTCTAGTTCTTGAAGGCTTCCTCCTCCTGGCTGTCATGATCCCAATTTTACCATATAAATCCAGCTGGATTGGAAGAGGTACACTGGTAGCGATGGGAACTGAAAATTCGGGGAACCCAGGACAGATGAACCCCTCAGGACCAATGGTGAGAGTGGAGTTACCAGATGGGTAAAGGAAGGGTTGGTTAGAGAGGGGGAGCCAATCACAAGGACCTACACATAACCTCTTATCTGGAGGATGGTCATTGAAGGAGTGGGCAAGGGGAGACGTTAGGTAACATAAGATATGACAAAATAATTTCAATGTAATGAGAGATGGTAGGGGAGCGGGGAGGGGAAGGGATGAGAAGCTGACATCAAGGGCTCAAGAGGAAAAGCAGAGACTTGGAGAATGGTGACAACAGCAGGCAGGCAAAGGGGCTTGGCACAGTATATGTATATATGTATTGTGATAAGTAGTGTACGAGCTCCCAATAAAATTATTTTTTTTAAATCAATGATTAAAAAAATCATTTTATTGGGGGCTCTTACAGCTCTTTTTAAACTTTTTGCTGGTACAGCTCTTATAACATTCCATACATCAATTGTATGAAGCATATTTGTATATGCTGCCATCATCATTTTCTAAATAGTCTGCTGTTTCTGAAACAAAAATGGGAGTAACTAGAGAGCTTTGCAGGGAAGCCCTCGTGGCATAGTGGTTACACTTTGGCCTGGTTGAAACAAACCAGCCACTCCCTGGGGGAAAATGCAGCTTTCTACTCCCATAAAGAGTTAATAGTCTCAGAAACCCTGTCCTATAGGGTTGCTGTGAGTGGAATTAACTTGATGGCAGTGAGTCTGGTTTTAGAGAGAGCTTTGCAGGCCCAGATTAAGGGTCAGAGACCTGAAGGTGGTAAGGAACATGGAAGTATTTAAGGGGGTGGGTGGGGAGGGTGACATGATAAGATTTATATTCTAGAAACCTCCTCTGGTAGCCAGTATGGAAGACAATTAGGCTGTGGGGAGACCTGGAGACAGAGAATTCACCCTGAAGGCTAATACAATAAGTCTGTTGAGAGGATTCAGTGATAGAAAAGTTGGAGGGGAAATGTATAGGAAGTTATATCAGCAGTACTTAATGGGTTAGATGAGATAGTAGAGAAGAAAGATTTAGGGATGGTTCCCAGTTTTCTGGCCTGAGTGATATGGTTACCACCAGAAGAATACAAAATGAAAAGCAGGTTTGGGGACACTGATGAATTGTTTAGGACATGTTGATTTGAAGGTAGTCAGCAGGAATCTAGACATTTGACTCTGCAGGTAGAGAATCCATATCACAGAAGTGGTTGAGTCTAGAATGAAGGCTGAGGGCACCTTGTACTTTACCTGCATACATCTCATTCATTCTCACAAAAACTCCATGTTTGGGGGGGGGGGGGAGGGAACTCCATGTTAAAATGTATTATCCCTGTCTTAAAGATGAGGAAACGGAAGTCTTGAGAAGAAAATACATTTGTTCAAATCAGCCAGTAAGTGACAGAGTCATTAATTAAGTCTGTATACTACTGCCTCTAAGTAATGACTAATCAGGAAACCACGTCTATAATGCCAGACAAGGAAGTCAGTTTGCCTAATCTAACCTTTCTAACAGTACTTGATGGGCTGGGTGAGAAGTGGACTTCCCCAACATACTTCTGGGTTAGGATAACTTTCCACCAAGCCCAGGTCTCTGAGTCTAGAGGACTTGGCTGCTTACCTGCATACATCTCATTAAATCTGGCTTGTTGTTGCTCCTGTAGCTGCCTTTCCAGGCTGTATCTGAACTGCTCCTGCTGCATTCTCAGGCATGTAGCCCTGTCCAGATTCTCCCCAGAGAAGCACTGGAGGCTGGCTGGGCCACAGAGAGGACCACTGTCACCAAGGTGGTTGGGAAGCTCTTTCCTAAGTCCATTTGGATGCCAAAGGTCAAATTCACATCTGTTCTTGAGCTGTTGTTTCTGTTCCCGAAAGTCCTGCATTTTCTTGGCCAATCGACGTGTCCTTTCTGCCTGTTCCTTCTCTAGCATTTGGGCTACTAGATCATACTGTACCTGGTTGGTACCTGGAGGTGGGGAAGAAGATCATTGTGAAGGCACCACAGAAGGGATGGAGTCTTCCCAGTATGGCCTGTGCTCCCAATGCCCATGTGATTACCCAACTAGCCCTGGACCTTAGACCCCACTCAGAGCCAGAGTTGCCCTACGTCAGCCTACTGAGTCCCTTCTCTTGTCTTTCTGGCCCCTGGTCTCCTTTGTAATCACTTTGTTAGGGGCTCGTACAGCTCTTATGACAATCCATCCATCAATCCATTGTATCAAGCACATTTGTACATATGTTCTGGCCTCTTTACCATAAGCTGCATCCCTGCTCCGCTCTGTTGTCTCTCGAAGCTTTCGTTCTGCAACCTGGCTATTTAGTGCTTCGACATCCACCTGTTTCCAAAGAAATGAACTAAGTAAGGCTAGAGGTCCATCAGGAGGCCTTGGATCCACTAACATAAACTGCTTATAATTTATCCCCAAATGCTATAGATTTCCAGTACCCACTGGATAAAGTTTCAGTGACTGAGAATAGCTTTCTAACCCGCCCCTCCTCCTGCCTCATCTCTTAGTACTTTTTTCTCATATGCTTCTATAACATTAGCTTTAGTACCTCTGCTTACAATTCTCTGCATATAGACCTTTTTTAATATAGATTTTATTGGGGGGCTCTTACAGCTCTTTTTTTAAAAATTTCTTACAGCTCTTATAACATTCAATACATCATTTGTATTAAGCATATTTGTACACATGTTGCCACATTCATTTTCAAACATTTTCTACTTGAGCCCCTGGCATAAGCTCCTCTTTCCCCCTTTCCTCTAGTTCTTCTTTTTTTTTTGGGGGGGGGGCATCACTGCCCTCTGGTGGTGGGAGTAGGAGTAGTTCTTTTTTTAAAAAAATTCCAGCTCCCTATATTTCCCCTCTCTCCTCCTCCTCTCCCATGAACCCCTAATAATTTACAAATTGTACTACCTCTTCATATCGTACACTGTCCCATGTGTCACCTCACTCCCCCACTGTTGTCTGCACCCCAGAGAGGAGGTCACATGTAGATCCCTAAAATTAGTTCTCCCTTTGTATTTCCCCATCCCTCTACCAGTATCACCATTCCCCCCCAATCATCCTGAGGGAGCATCTATCCTAAATTCCCCATGTTAGACCTTTTACAAACTACTCTTTCTTCATCTGAGACTCTCTTCTTTATTCAAACTCCTATTCATTCTTTAAGACCAGCTTGGGAGTCACCTTCTTAAGTGGTTGGAGCTACTTCCATACATTGTCCACAATATATTTAAATCTGTCTATATCTTATTTTCTTCACTAGACTGAACTTTTCAAAAGGCAGCTTGGGTTTTATACTCAACCTAGTAGAGCAGTTGGTACAGAGAAGGCTGTGAAGAATCAGACCACCAATTTCTAAGCTTGTTACTTGTGACAGTTGCTGTGCTCTGGTTTTCAAAACTGCCACTGTATGTTATCATTCCCTCAAAATTTTATTTAGCCTCACTTAAGAAAGAAGGGCCCTGCCGCTCACATCTAATAAGCCTGGTCCTTGCATGCTGATCTGGTTTCTTTCAGAATACCATTGTGGACCCTCCTCTATTCACCAAGCTGACGATCTTTTTCTTTTTTCCCTGATCAATATTTTCTCTTTATTTTCATTGTAATTCATTTAAAACTTTGCAAAATAGTACAAAATGGAATACAGTTTAATGAAGAATAAGTGTTTTTCCCATTTCTGTCTCTCACTCTGATTACTTTAGAGATCCTGTAGAATCTGTTCCAAACCACTGAAATAAAGCAAGTATTGCAATAAAGCCACGACAACAAACTTGCTGCCATTGAGTTGATCCTGACTCATAGCAACCCTATGGGAGTGGGGAGCACTCCTCCTATAAGTTTCCAAGACTAACTTTATGGGAGTAGAAAGCCCTGTCTCTCCCAGGGAGCTGGCTGGTGCTTTTGAACTGCTGACCTTGTAGATCACAGCCTATTATGTAATTACTATGCCCCAGGGCTCCTTTCACAATAAAGCAAGTTACAAATTTTTGATTTCTCAATGCATACAAAAGTTGTTTATACAATAGTCTACTGTGTAAAGCTTAAAATATGAGAATTATCAAAATGTGACACAAAGTGAGTATATGTTGTTGGAAAAATGGCACCAATAGACTTGCTCAATGCAGATTTGCTACAAACCTTTAAGTTGTAAAAAAATATACTCTGAAGGGCAATAAAACAAAAAGCAATAAAAGGTATGCCTGTATAGCCCTCCAGAGGCTGTTTAAAGTATATACAAGACCAGATATTTCTGTCTTTTTTTTTTTTAGGGCATCACTGCCCTCAGGTGGTGGGAGTAGGAGGCCCAGCCTTTGCTCCTGGGAGCTGGAATTGAACCTCCGTCCCAGTGGGTCGCAGTCCCGCGCACAACCACTACGCCACCGGGGCTCAGCCCAAGACCAGATATTTCTTTAGACTTCTTGACTCCAGGTTGCCTGTATTTTGAGAACCACCCACATGGTCCAGAGGTGATCCAAAAAGAGTTAGTTGTCATTGGATTTTCTCAGTCTCTTTTCCAGCATCCTACATAATCCCTTCCCAGATCTTTCCCAGGCCTATAGGATAGGTACTTTCTACTCCTCTCCAGCTTTAGGATCTAGTCAAGTGTTATAATGGGCACCACTATATTACTTTGCAGGTTCATAAACCCCCAATCTCACTGCCATCGAGTTGATGCCAGCTCTCAGTGACCCTATAGGACAGAGTAGAACTGCCCCTGTGAATTTCTGAGAGTAATTTTGCGAGTAGAGAGCTTCATCTTTTCTCTCTAACAGGCCTATGTTGTTAGCTGCCATCGAGTCGGTTCTGACCCACAGTGACCCTATACACAACAGAAGGAAATATTGTATGGTCCAGCAACATCCTAACAATTCTTATACCTGAGGCCATATAGCCCTGAGAAAGTAACTGCTGCCCACTTACCCCCATGACTCGGTTCCGCACATTGAAAAATCGGTTCTGTCGTTCCTTTTCTCGATTTTGTCTAGCCTCAATGGCTGCCAACTCTTTGGAATGTAATGACAAATCTACCTTATACATCCTGGAACAAGGGTGAAACAGAATGCTTAATCAGTACAGATCATTATCCATGACTATGCCTCTTTTCTTTCTTCCCATGATATCCCACCAGCATTTATTCCTACTGATTGTAATTCCTAATATATTGCATTATCTGTGTCCTTCAGCTCTGTTGTCACCTCCTTAGTGCAGGCCTCAAAACTTGGTGCAATATCCTCAGGAGCCTCACTGGCCTTCTCTGCTGTACAGTCAGACTCGCTAGTTCTTTCTCTGCACTGGCTACCATAGTGATCTTTCAGAAAACCAATGCTACCAGGATATTCCTCTGTTTAAAATATTTAAAAGCAGCTTTAAAAACAAATTTTGATTTAGTAGCTTGAAAGAAAAATCTCAGGGGCTGAGCCCCGGTGGCATAAGTGGTTGAGTGTGGAACTGTGGACAGCAGGTTTGACGGTTCAAATCCAGCAGCGGCTCTCAGGAGCGGCACTGGGTAGCACCCATGACCACCAGAGGCAGTGATGTCCCCCCTACCCCCCCAAAAAAAAAACCAAAAAAAAAAAAAAGAAATAAAAATCTGGTTATCTACTTCCATAAAATTACAGTAGTTGATTCAATTCCAGCAGTGGGGCTGGGCCTCCTACTCCCACCACCAGAGAGCAGTGATGCCCAACAACAACAACAACAACAACAACAACAACAAAATTACAGTAGTTGAAAATCCTATATAGTGCAGTCTAATCTGAAATACATAGGATTGCCATGATACAGAATTGACTCAACAACTTTTTCCCCAACAGTTTTATTGGTACATAACTTATATATGATATAATTAAATAGTTCAACTGTTCAATCATATCAAGGAAAAATGTACAATCACCACTACATCTATCTTATAGTGTTTCTTCCCCTCATTCATGGTTTAACTGCTTTTAAAATGAGTTGTGCAGTCACAATCTGTTGTAGTGCTCCTTCCTCACTCCTGCATTCATTATTTACTCCTGAAATCCCCTTTCCCTCCCTATTATTCTCACCCCTGTGTTCCCTATAACATTTTGTATCAGTTATTATCATTATACATTCATTTCTCCTATGCTTCACAATTGGGAAACCCCACAGAAAAGAATGAAAAACAAATTAAACTAAGTTGGTAAGGATATGATCCTATTAGCATAAAGACAAAAATACAAATAATGTGTCAGTGGGACAAGTACCCCATCAACATTCAAAAAACGAGGGAAGGAATTTCTGTCATGGATCAACTAAGAGATGCTTGCACCCAGTACAAACTCAGGTTGTGTCTATAAGGAGGTCAACTGGCCAAATATTGAGTTAAATCCCGCATAATCAAGATTTCAGTGGTCTCTGCCTGCTAGTAGGGCTGTTAGCCTTGCCCTTGATTATAGCAAATCTGCCAGCAGCTCAGTCTGACTACATACTTAGCAGATGGGTTTTGGGCTCCCATTGTCCTCCATGGCCTTTTACAAGTTGGGTATTCTTAATTTTAGCTCAGTACTTCCTCTTCACCATTTTTGAATTTTGTAATTTCCATCTTTGGATCACACAAGCTTGTGTGATGCTTCTGTGTATACTTAGTTGATTCCTCACTCCATGGCTGCTTTCTTGATTATAAGCCTTTAAGACTATTTCGATTGATAGCCTGATACCATCTACTTTCTTTGCATTTGCTGTAGCACCCTTATCTTCAGTGATCATCTCATGAAAGTATCAAGTAGGGCCATGTCAAAAACAACTTTTTTTGGGGGGGGAGGGTTTATCCATAAACTCCTGCTAGATTTAGAAGGTTCTTCATGATCTGACTCTGTTTACTTTCTTCCTTTCTTATTTATGCTCTACTCAGTTTTACCCATCTCGGTAAATTATACCATTTCTTACCAAGTGGTCAAAAACCTTCTTCAACCCTTAGCATCCTTCAACCCTCTTACTCTTTCAATATATATTCTCAAGTTGTTTGTGATGGCTCCCACCCTGGTATACACCGCCATCATTGTTTTCTCGGGTGACTGCCATAGTCTCCAGATTGGTCTTCCAGTTTCCTCTGTTGTCTTCTATAGTCCATTTATTCCACAGAAATTAGAATGATTTTTCTGAAACAAATTCTCCCCCTTTATTTTTTATCACTTATTTTCTCATGAGATGACAGCATATAGGGCTTAAATTTGTCTGTGTCCTTAATTTGGGCAACTCACATTTGGCATAATCCAAACTAAACCAAACCCACTGCCACTAAGTGGATTCCAACTCAAAGTAACCTTATATAGGGGTTTTCAAATATGTAAATCTTTGTGTGGGAGTATGAAACCTTTTCTCCAGTGAGATTGCTGGTGAGTTTGAAATGCTGACCATGCAGTTTTCAGTCCAACATTTACCTGACAACACTACAAAGTCAAAGCCAAAGAAAAACAAAAACATCTTCAAATTTGATCATGGTTGAAAAGGCTTAAAATTCTCCCATTACTTCCCACTGGACTTAGATCTAATCTCTTTACCATGGGGCTTGCAAGATCTAGTTCTTATATACCTCCCCAGTTCACCTTGTATCACTCCCATATTTATCATGCTTCAGGTACACTGGTCTCCCATCAAGTCCTCCAACATAAAAACTCTTCTGGACTCAGGGCCTTTATACATAGAATGTTGTTCTCAATTCCTATAGCTAGTTCCCATTTGTTGTCACAATTTTAAAACGGAAATACGAGGCATGATAAAACAAGGACCCCCCCAAGGACCATTTCCCCAACTTAATATCCTATCCTTTGTCTCTCATCCTTAACCCAAGAAGTAAACATTCTTTAAAATGTTACCATTTCCTTATTATAATTCATTTAAAATATTATATTTGTGCATGATTCACTGAACAGTATTTTAAGTTTTCTTGTTTTCCAAATTCATAAAATATTGTTTTATTCTGAATTTTTTTCATTCAATATTCATTCCATTGTTTAACAATATTTGGGATGTACCTACTAAGTATTTGGGAGACATCAAGGAAAAAAAATAAGCTCTAGTAGGGGAAACTTTCACTACCATTGAATCAGTTTCACCCAGGGAATAGAAAGTCTCAACTTTCCCCCTAGGGATGGCTAGTGGTTTCAAACTGCTGACCTTGTGGTTAGTAGCCTAATGCATAACCCAACAGGGTTCCTAGTAGGGGCATAGAGGCAATAAAATACAACAATTTGTAGGAAGGTGATGGTAGGACAGTTAAACACTAGCTAAAACATTGTTGCTTCAAGCTTACTCACCCAAAGATGTCTCAGAAGACAGGTCTGATGATCTGCTTCTAGTGAAAAGCCTATGGATCATTTAAACTCTGCACACATACAGGTGGCATGAGTCAGAATTGGTGGCCACTAACTAACAAAATAGGGGAAAAAAAGAAAAATGAAGATAAAGGACATTGGAAGTGCCATGGAAATGAAAGCCCTGGAAGCATATTTGAGAGTGTAATAGTTGAGCAACTACTTGATGGTGAGAAAATTAACTATCACAGAATGGGCAGAGCATTCCACGCAGAAAGAATAGCAAGTGTAAAGGCTTTAAATGTGGAAGCATGGGAGGCACATGTTCAAGGTAACAGCAAGGAGGCAAATGTGGATGAAGTGAGTGAAGGAGAGAGATAAAGGAAACTATATTAGACAATGTGGGAGGTGGGGGTCAGGCCATGTAGGACCTGGGTAAACTTTATAGATTTTGGGTGTTTCACAGAGAAATAGGTAACCAATGGAGGATTTTGAGCAGTGGAGTAGTGTGATCTTTGATTTTTTTTAAAGGACTACTCTGGCTGCTGTGTTTAGGTTGAGGGAAGGGAAGACAGCTTAGCAGCAGAGAGAGCAGTCAAGATACTATTAGGAGTTGCCCAGACAAAAGGATGACGGTGACTCAAAGCATGTTAGTAGCAGCAGAGTAGGTGTAATGTATCTCTATATAAATTCGTTGTTAGCTACCATCATTAGTAGCAGCAGAGGAAGTGCAATGTATCTATATATAAATTTGTTGTTAGGTACCATCATTAGTAGCAGCAGAGGAAGTGCTATTTTTTTTTTGGCATCACTGCCTTCTGGTGGTAGGAGTAGGAGGCCCAGCCCCACTGCTGGAATTGAACCTCCGTCCCAGTGGGCCGCAGTTCCGCGCACAACCACTACGCCACCGGGGCTTAGCCCTGAAGTGCTATCTTTTATCTCTACACACACACAATTTGTTGTTCAGTGCCATTGAGTCATTTCTAACGTATAGTGACCCTACGTACAACAGAATGAAACATTGCCTGTGGTACTGCACCGTTCATACAAGAGGTAGGTTGTAGTTCATCTTGATAGCCATTTTTATCAATCTACCTCGTGTAGGGTCTTCCTCTTTTTTCATAGGTCCAGGCATAGTAATCAAATATATATATATATATATATATATATATATATATTTAAAGTTTGTAGAGAAATCTTTTCATTCCATATTCCATAAACTTTTTTTTTTGTGGGCATCACTGCGTCTGGTGGTCGTGGGCACTACCCAGCCACTGCTGGATTTGAACCGCCAAGCCCGCAGGCTGCAGTTCCGCACTCAACCACTTACGCCACCGGGGATCAGCCCTCCATGAACTTTTTGAAGCCTCATATATACATATTTTATTAGAGACAAGTGGTTTATTAGATTAGGACTGAAGAGGAATCGGTAATTCCTCTTTAAGTGTTTAAATTGAACTGTGATAACAACATCGGAGAGCAATATACAAGAATTTTCTCGCAGACCTTGAATTTTTGCAGAAATGCAAAGATGCCTGACAGGCTTGCAACTGTTATTTCTAGAAGTACTAACTGGTACTCTCTAGTATTATCTTCTTCTTGCCTTTGGGTTTCATGGATGGAAAGATTTTCTTGAGGTTGTACTGGAGCTTAAATTCTGAGCAACAGGTTTGTGGAAGGTTACAGTTTACAATGAGCGGTTATATAAATTTTGTGTCCCAATTCCCATTGAATTTTCTGACCATTGACCAGCAAGGTGAAAAAGCTTTGTCCTCAGGCAGTTTGCCTAGACTACCCTGACCAGCACAGGAAGGGTAGTTTTGCCCTTAGGAAGTTGGTTAGGGATGGAAATTGGGGCGTCATGAGTTATACTCCAACCAAGGTGACTGGGAGGCCTTGAAGCCATCTTGTAAAATTTTCTAATCTGCAATAGTAAGCATATCCCACCCCTTTCACACGTTTGTAGTCCTTTATGCCATTTAGATGAATTGATGGGCTACCCATCATGATTTTATGAGCTTCCTTTGTTTTCTATACCCTATTTAAGCACCTATTTAAGCTACCGGTATGGTCTTATGCTGATGGTCTTCTCTCATCTGGATGATTTGTCTTATAGTCTTTCTATTTTCTTTGTCCAGTTAAGACTGAATGAAGGGTCTCTTTATAATTTCAGAAGATAAGGTTTTATATACCCATTAAAAGTTAGTCTTGGCCCCTAATAAAATTATTTAAAAAGAACAACAACAACAAAAAGATGTACTGAAGGGTCCACTCCAGACTACAATCAAAGAGATTCAGGCACCCTGTGATAACCAAATAAAGACTCTTCTAAATCATCAAAAAAAATTAGTCTTGGAAACCCATGAGGGCAGTTCCACTCTGTCCTCTAGGGTCACCATGAGGTGCACTCAATGTACAGAATGTACTCAATGGCAGTGAGATAGATGAGATAGAAAATATATTTGTGAGTTTGGGGGGAGGAGCTAGATGAAGATGATAACAGGGCATCGCAAAGAGGAGTTGCAAGACCTTTAGAGGCTCTCTCTTTAGGCCCATCATGCACCCCCCTCTAAACCACAGTCTGTGACCCAGACCCTTGGAAGAGCTAAAATTCAAGGTATGAAGAATTCTGTACTCAAGAATGACAAAAAGAGAAGGAAGCAACCCATTGAAGATGTTGCTAAGGTGGAAGCATAAATGGAACAGAAACATAGGGAAGAACTGGAATGCAATTGAAGTTAACATCTAAACAGAATAAAGTATTGTATATATTGTATACATTTATGTATAAGCAATTTCCCAGCACATTTTAATGCCATTTTTGTGGTAAAATTAGCTTCTTTGGCTGATATTCGGGTTGACTTATACTTGAGTATCTATAATATGTTAAATTAAAAAAGAGGAAATATATTTAAAATTTTTTATCTTTTCCCCCTGGAACAAGGTCCATAAGGAACATGGTGACATAGTCAATTCCCATGTCAGGGACAGACCATATTCCAGGGTGGTACAAGAATTCTCATCTTTGAACATGGTCTCATTACCATGAGTGACTTTGGCCTGTTCAAAACCTGCTACTTCATAGAATCACTCAGTTCAGTGAAGGTATTGCTACATACTTCCTCTTTAATGATAAAGAACTAAAAACACTGTCGGACCTTCTTTAAAGCCGTGTCCTTTAGCCAAAGGGCTTATTATCTGCAAGTGATCATAGATGAATGTGATTGATACAAATCACTTCCAAGAACTCTCCAACAATCTTATCAAATAGCCTGGTTGTGGTCCAAGGTGAAGCATATTTAACAACTTTTGGTGTAGTGATTATGCATTGGGCTGTGATCCTCAAGGTCAGCAGTTCAAAACTACCATTTGTTCCAACTCTATTCCCATAAAGAGTTACTGTCTCAGAAACCCACAAAGGAAGTTTACCCTGTCCTACAGGATCACAATGAGTCAGCATCAACTTGATGGTAGTGAGTTTAGAGGCTAGTTTCTGGGAACTTCAGGCAGTAGGGCTTTTTCAGGCTTTTTGACCATGCTGATACTCTGGAAAGGTGGAGTGAAGTCAATCTCATAGGCTTGGTCCTTGGTGATCTTGTGAAGTGACTTTGAGGTGTTTCACCATCTTCTCTGTTTTCCATGATATTGTGATAGTCTGTGTAGGTCATGTAGAACTCACAAGGGATGAGTTCAGGATTGTTAGTCAAATTAATTTCATTTTAGAACTGGTATCCAATTCCATAAACCCTGTCTCTGTCACCAACCACCAGAATCTTATGGTAGAGCCCTAGAGTAGTTCTCATATATAAATTCAATGTCTAGTTTGTTATGGTAAGTAATGAAAGGTTTGGCCACTGCTCACTCTGGGATTATGTTCCTTATAGAAGTTTCAATCTCTAAGAATTCTAATTCATTCAAGAAACTTCTTATAATTGTGATGTTCTTTCTCACAATATATTCAGGACCAAGTCCAAGTATCTTTGACAATATCCTGCTTTGAGATCAAAGTGGCACCATGGCACCATGGTGTGATCTCATGGGGAATGATGTTTGTTTTGTTTTTTGGGGGGGGCATCACTGCCCTCTGGTGGGAGTAGGTGGCCCAGCCTTGCTGCTTGGAGAGCTGCTGCTTGGATTTGAACCGCCAGTCCAGTGGGCCGCAGTCCCGCGCACAACCACTATACCACCGGGGCTCAGCCCTGGGAATGATGTTTAACTCATTTTTCTTGGTTTCCCATGGACTCTCCTGAACTACAATGATATCTCCCCAGTACAGTTTGCTATCAATATGAATGAATTCTTCTTCTGATTTGTTCTTCAAAATTCCTGGAATTGGCTATGACATGCAGTTTTGAACCTCTCCTCAAAGGTCATAGAAAATTAAATTTACACCAAAAGCTAGTTTTTTTTATGGAACTTTCCTGCTACCACAAATGTGTTAGCAGTCAGGTGGTCCCCAGCTACCACTGACTGTATACACATGGTACTTGGGTGGGTGAGTCTTCCCCATTGATGTGCTTGACTACAACTATTGTAGTACTAATTTGGATTCATGCTTTCTGCATTGGCCCTATCACTGCTAGTTGAGTGGTTCATGGTTACAGAAGCCATCAAGCTCAGATGTTTCTCATTGGGCTCTTTCTGCTTGCCTTCCTTTTCTGCTACTTTCTTCTAGGCATCTCTTTAGCTTGCTTCTTTATCAGGAAGTGTCTTGTCCTTGTCAAGTACTATGAATGAAGTAAGTTGACCCATCTGAAGTTCCCTCTGACCTCATTGTGCCCAGATTTGGTTCAGGGACCCCTTAATAAGCCGTATAGCAGCTTGAGTCTACATGACCAAATACCCTGAAACGAACAATTACAAACACTTTTTACTCAGTACTGGCTAACTGCTGAACTTTCACCTCAGCCTCCTATAATGTGGCTATCTTTCCTGAGGGCCTAACCTAAAAGCAGATTATGGATTTCTTGATTGATTAGATGTGCAGAGTATGTATGTGAGACAAATAATTCATAGATTTGAGTCTGAGCAATCAGAGGGATGGCATTTCAATCAACTGGTGCAGTGGTAATTCGAGACAGGTCGAGTTTGAAAGGTCTATTAGATATCCAAGTGGGAATGTCTAGAGTTTATGAAAGAGGCAAGAGCTGATAATATAATGGTGTGATACATTTTATTATTTCAAAAATATTTGTTGTTCTTCCCTACAAATGGATTACACATCTCACCCCCTTGACATAAAACTAAGCCATGTGATTTGCTTTGCTCTGGCAATATGAAGAGAATTTGCTTGTCACATCCAAGTAGACTTAATAACCATTACAGGACAGCTACTCTTTTTTTTTCATTCTCTGCTTTGATATTGTTAGTATCCCAGACAATATCCCAGATGAGGGCTACTTTTTTCCATCTACAATGGACAAGAGAGCATGAGAAAGAAATGAACATTTGGGCTGAGCCCTGGCGGTGTAAGTGGTTGAGTGCGGGACTGCAGCCCGCGGGTTTGGCGGTTCAAATCCAGCGGCAGCTCTCAGGAGCGGCACTGAGTAGCGGCCCACGACCACCAGAGGCAGTGATGCCCACACACACAAAAAAAGAACAAGAAATGAACATTTATTTTTATAAATTACTGATATTTAGGGTTGTTTATAACCTCAGCATAATTTAACCTATCTTGATAAAAAGGAATTTAAGGTTATCAGACACTATGAGATGTTAGGATGTAAGTGTAGATAGATAAGAATTCCTTGGGGGGGGCATGAGCTGATACCAAGTGCTTAAATAGAAAGAAAATATTTTGAAATGATGATGGCAAGACATGTACAAATGTGCTTGACACAATGGATGTATGTATGGAACCATAAGAGTTGTAAGCGCTCCCAATAAAATGATAAAAAAGAATACTTTAGAACAGCAGTTCTCAACCTGTGGGTCACAATACGTTTGGGAGTTGAATGACCCTTTTCACAGGGGGTTGCCTGATTCATAACAATAGCAAAATTACAGTTATGAAGTAGCAACAAAATAATTTTATGGTTGGGGGAAGGGTCACCACAACGTGAGGAAATGTAGTAAAGGGTCATGGCATTAGGGAGGTTAAGAACCACTGCTTTAGGGCATTAGGCAGCTAGGGAAGGGAGACTGAAGAGCCAGCACAGGAGGCTAGGCAAGAGTGGCCAATAAGATGAAACCAATCTTGAGAGGTTTCTGAGAAGTCAAGTGAAAACATACCTTGGGAGGAAAAAGTGATCAACAGATGATGGACTAAGTGAGGTGAGGTGAACATGAGATTACAGATCTCTTGACAAGAGTAGTTTTGGTTAAGTGTAGGGATGAAAGGCTGATTGAAGTTGGTTCAAGAAATGACCAAGTTTATTTAAAAAAAAAAAAGAAAAGCTAGGGCTGAACCCTGGTGGCATAGTGGTTGTGCGTGGGACTGTGGCCCACTGGGACGGAGGTTCAATTCCAGCAGTGGGGCTGGGCCTTCTACTCCCACTACCGGAGAGCAGTGATGCCCCCAAAACAAAACAAAACAAAACAAAAAGGCAAGAGAAAACAGAGGAAGAACCTATAGATTAAAAACGATTTGTATATATAAGTGGTAGTTTCTATCACATACCTAAGAAGAGAAGTGCTGAAATTATATACACATATAACTTCACAAGATAATGCTAAATTGTATTATATTGATGATTGTATCTTTTCTTTTTAAACTTAAAAATAATTTTTTTTTGTGGGCATCACTGCCTCTGGTGGTCATGGGTGCTACCCAGCCGCCACTGGATTTGAATTGCCAAGCCCGTGGGTTGCAGTTCAGCACTCAACCACTTATGCCACCGGGGCTCAGCCCGATGATTGTTATCTTACTGATCTTAATTTACACTTTCACAACAGTGTATAAAAGTATTGTACTGTAATCGATACAAACTTAATTTTTTGTCAGTTGTGGATATCAAGCTATAACTATTTTATTTGAAAAAATATCTTAGGCTGAGCCCCGGTGGCGTAGTGGTTGTGCGCGGGACTGTGGCCCACTGGGTTGGAGGTTCAATTCCAGCTCCCAGGAGCAAAGGCTGGGCCTTCTACTCCCACCACCTGAGGGCAATGATGCCTTAAAAAAAAATTAAAAAAAAAAAGAAAAAAAAAAGAAAAAATATCTTACTGCTAATGAGGTTACACATAGTTTCATTCATTTTCAGGCATTTTTGTGTATTATTGTGTGAAACATTAATTCTTATCTTTTGTTCATTTAAAAGATTAGGTTGTTCTGTTATTAACAATTTTAAGGAAAAAATGAAGAGCTGATACCAAAGGCTCAAGTAGAAAGAAAACATTTTGAAAATGATGATGGCAACAAATGTACAAACATGCTTGACACAATGGATGGATTGTGATGAGTTGTATGCATCCCCAATAAAATAATAAAAAAACAATTTTATGAGTTCTTTACATGCTTTGCACACTAGTAATTTCTTAATTTAAGTGTGATAAGCATCTTCTCCAAATGTGTAGCTTGTCATTTCACTTTATTATTATGTAATCACTTTATGGTAGCAATTTATATGTATAAAGAATATGGTTAACATACATAATTAAGTTATGAAACACAATAATAAAACAAATACTTGTGAACCCTTCACAGAGCCTAGAGAAGGTTTCTGTATGCACTTGCTGATCTTTCTACTATCTTTATGGCTTATTTTGATAAATATGAAATAGTCCAACTACCAGTCTTTTCTTTTAAGCTGTTATTGTGTGCTGTCAGCTGTCATAGCAACCCTTATATGACAGAATAGAGGTGTTCCATAAAGGAGCAGGTTGCCAGATCTTTTCTCCCATGGAGCAGGTGGTCGGTTTGAACCACCAATCTTTTGGTTAGCAGTTGAGCACTTAAGTATTATTACCACCATAGTTCCTTAGTTTTTATTATTTGAGAAATAACTCCTTACCCTGTTGTTTTAAAGATATTTTCCTCTAAAATTTAAAAAATCCTTTCTCATTTATGTTTTTAGTCCATTTGGAATTATATTTTGTTATGGTAAGAAATAGGCATCTCATTTAATGCTTCCACCCACATCATGTCATATTTTAAATACAGAACTACAGTTCTCTATGAATTTTGATGTTTCTGTCTTTTGGTCATTTTATCCCCTCAGCCTGATCCTATTTCTCCAATTTAAACTGTCATCCATGCTTTCTTAATTTCCTGGACTTGTTTAAAGTATTTAGCATGCTTCTCAGCCTTTCCAGTCACCACTCTTCATGTCAACCCCAGTCTACCTCTTTCATCTACTGTCATAATCAGTAATTATTTCTGACTTGACCAGCCACTCTTAGATTCTAGGGTTTCTCCTAGGAGACCGACTTAGTGGGGAAGACAAACCAGGTAATTTTGAAGAAAATTACAAGAAAATCTACAACTTCACTTCTACGCACACAACTAAGTATTACTTCATGACCTCTCATATACATATTTGCATGCACTATTTCATGTGTCTGGAATGCTACTCTCCCCACATCTGTCTCTGTCCACTTGGTAAACTTCTAGTCATCCTCCAAAGTCCAAGTCAAAAGCCATAATTTCTAATTTCAGAAAAAGTAAAGAGACTAAGAAGGTCCTTGGATACCAGGCTAAGGCCTCTGTAGGTTTTGGCCTGATGAAAAAACTATTGAAGGGTTTTACGTGAGGAGATGACATTCATATTAATATTTTGAGGGCTGATATAGAAAGACACTCACTGCTATCACATCAACCCAGATTCATAGTAACCCTACAGGACAGGGCAGTACTGCTCTTTTGAGGTTCTAAGGCTGCACATCTTCAAAGTAGTAGAGAGTCTCATCTTTCCCCCTTGGAGTATTTGGTAGGTTAGAACTGCTGACTTTAATTTAAAAAAATTTAAAATCATTTTATTGGGAGTTCATACAACTCATCACAATCCATCCATTGTTTTAAGTACACTTGTACATTTGTTGCCCTCATCAGTCTCAAAACATTTTCTTTCTACTTGAGTCCTCAGTATCAGCTCATTTTTCTCCTCCCTCCTCTCTTGATAATTTATAAATTATTATTTAGATATATCTTAAACTGTCTGACATCTCCCTTCACCCACTTTTCTGTTGTCCATCCCCCAGGGAGGGGGGGTTATCTGTAGATCCTTGTAATCAGTTTCCCCTTTGTACCTCTCCATCCCTCCACCCTCCCAGTATCACCACTCTCCCCACTGGACCTGAAGGATCATCTGTCCTGCATTGTTTCCAGTTCTTAGCTGTACCAGTGTGCATCCTCTAGTCTAAGAACTGCTAACTTTATGGTGAGCAGCTCAATACATAACCCACTATGCTACCATGGCTCCTGATGTAGAAGGATATGAGGCAGCAACTGGTGGCAAAAGGTCAACCTAGGCCCTCTCTCAATCAGGCTTGAGGAGCTTTAGTGTTATCTGAAGCCTCATAGAAGGGGACAGCTCTGGGACTGGGAAGTTAAGGAAACTGAGACGTGAAGACTCAATAGTTATTATAAACTTCTTGGACTATAAATAATCAGGCATAAGGAAACGGTAGAGGGATAGGGATGGAAGAGAGGAATAGAAAAGGTAGGGAGCGGAGGAGGGGAAGGAACAGAGGGGCACAAGATAGAGAAAAAAGGGTAACGTAAAACAGCAGCAAGAGATTCAGCAGAGGAGGGTGGAGTAACAGAAATGAGATGGAGGGAAGGCAATGAAAAAAGATTGGAGTAAGGGAGGAAAGATGAAGGTGGGGAGCATGGACTTAAGTACCTTGATTCCTGGGGTACACAAAATACCCTTCTCATCAAGGAGTCCAGGTTTTGGAGCTCTCTGTTGGGTCTGGGGTCAAGTGCCCAAGTGGTTTAAATCCAAATCCGTTCTTGGGCCATAGAGGCAGTCTCGAAGCTCTGGAGGATAAGAGATAGGGTGTAACAGCAGTGTCTCAGGCCGTAGCGTCCCCCAGTCCATGCTCTTGTCATTTGTAACTTCTCTTTTACATTCCATCTTATTCCAATCGCCCCTCACCCCACGCATGGCAAGATCTGAGTTCATGTGACAACAAATCATCTTGCCTGTTCTTTCTACCCATCAATCCTCGGCTCCCAGTGTCCTTATAATTCCCAACCTGGGTGCGAGGCTTCCAGGTGACCAGGCTAAAACCAGAGCCTAGTTCCCATTTTCTACTTGCGGGATCTTACCCTGCTGCTACTTGTGAATTTCACAAAGCTTGAGCTTTAGTTCTCTGCCAGAAGGCCTACAGTACCCCTGAACGCCGCAAGGTCTGCATAGGACATGTGAGCCTAAGGCAGTGGTACGCGTTGCCCAAGTAACAAGAAAGGAGGGTGGGGCTTAAAAATCTGTCGTAATTCCGTCCCTTAGCAACGGATCAACAAAACCTCCACGCCAAACCAAAGGCCCCGCCTCTGGTTCTCACCGTTACGGAAACCGGAAATTTCATCAGTCTTGGAAATTTCATCAGCCTTGACTCATTCTCGCGAGACTTGCCATCCGCCCGGCCTGCACTGCGGTGTTTCCCGCGCGGGCTTCCCGGTTCCTGGGTGGAAAACGCGACCTCTCTTACTGCTCCTGGAGTTGCCGCTGCCGCCGCCGCCGCCGCCGCTGCCGCTGCCGCTTCTGCTATGGGTTTCCTGAAATTGATTGAGATCGAGAATTTTAAGTCGTACAAGGGGCGACAGATCATCGGACCATTTCAGAGGTTCACGGCCATCATTGGACCTAATGGCTCTGGTGAGATAAACCTGACCGCGGCCCTGACACATCCCGGCCTTGGCCCCGCGAAAAGCGTAGTAAACCCTCAAGTGCTCTTCCCCTAACTGAAGGAGTTTATCCAAACCTACTGTCTCTATTCCGGTGATCTTTCTCGAATCTTTTCCCCAGGTGTCAGTTGGCAGCACTTTGTGCTTTTCCCTTCCGCTCATCATCCCCTCCCGTCAAAAGTTGCACATCCAAGTAGGCTGCTAGTTTTATGTTTTGCTAAATCTTGATCTTCCGGCTTCCCTGCCCCAACCTTTTTGAAAGTTGTGGGGTGACTGAATGGCGATATACCTCCCTTAGCCCCTGGCCCCAAAAAGGGTACATCTCAACTCTCTCTCTAGCCTCTCATTGGTACTCTCCAATCCCCCTCTTTTTACACGTCCTCTCTTGAATTTAGGGTTCAGCATTGTACTCTCCAGGATTCTTGGGGATCACTTCAGACCAAGGTGCCTCAAACGTTCCTCTTTGCTGACACTATCAAAAGCTGGGGCACACGTACCAAATGTTCATTGAATGATTACTGTTATCAGGAGCTGTTCTGAGATGCTGTGGAATGGAATAAGTCAGTCCTATATTTTCAGGGAACTTTAATTTCAGTGGAAAAATCGTTAATAAAGAGAAATTAATTTTAATGCTATGAGGGAAATAGAACACCACAAATTCCTCGCAACTATTTCCCAAACTGATCCATTTGAAATTGTTTCCACCCCAGAGATATTTCAGCTGCAATATTTCCTAACCTGAAAGGTTACCTTTGCTGCTGAAGTGCTGATACTTAGGCATTGAAGGATTTTGGGCAGCAGCCTTGTCTTAGCGTCCCCCACTCTCGTGTCACAACTAAAAAGGCCTACAGAGGTTGTTACTACATGTCCCCTTGGGGCCAAAATCATGGTCTCCCTTCTGAGAACTAGAGGACTAATGTTTGGAGTTTCATCTGTAATCTATGGAAAGAGCTTAGAATGTACCTATTCAAATTTCACTCCCTCTATATTGATAAATTTATATACAAGCTGTTCAGCAAAGGCCCTTTATTCCATATTCTACAGTTTTTAACATTCATCTCCACAAGGCATTTCTTGATTGTCCTCAGTCAATGAATTGCTTGTCCTCTGTGGCACATATGTGTTACATATTAACATTTATTTTCAGCCCTCCCCCCCAAAAAAAAACCCCAAACATTTATTTTCTATCATCTTGTTTTCATAGTATATGTTTTTTAGGGGGGCATTACTGCCCTCCGGTGGTCGTGGGAACTACCCAGCATTGCTCCTGAAAGCCGCTGCTGGATTTGAACCGCCAAGCCCGCGGGCCACAGTCCGCACTCAACCACTTACGCCTCCAGGGCTCAGCCCCATAGTATATGTTTTTGAATCTTTATCACAGGTGTATGAATGTCTCTAAGATGACATTCTTTCAAATATTTTATCTTTGTTATCTTTCTAATCGTACTGTCTATGTTGTATTTATAATTAGGAAAAGTGTTACAATATCGAATGATTGTTGAGTACAAATGCACTTAGTTGTGGATGTTTTTATCATTTCTGGAAAGTAATAATGAAGCCCAAAGATTGGAAATTGGTACCTAAAAGTCTGATTCCTGATCTGTGCTGTGGCAAGGGACATAGAGCTAAGAGACCAGAACCACGTGAGGTTAGTGCTTCCATTTAGTGAGTGTGTTATATAGGGTCACTGTGAGTCAGAATCGACTTGGCAACGAGTTTAGGTTTGAAACCCTGGTGACAGAGTGGGATATACATTGAACTGCTAGCCACAAGGTCATCAGTTCAAACCCACTACAGTTGCTCTGTGGGAGAATGATTAGAAAGTAAGTTGTCTACTCCTGTAAATACTTAAAGTCTCAGGAACCCAAGGGGGCAGTTCTACTTAGTTTGTAGAGTCACTAAGTTGTAACCGACTTGATGGTAGTGAGTTTTGAGACCCCGGGTCAAGTATTTTATTTATTGGAACTATGTATATTAAAAAATGACAACAAAATATGTGGTGTTTGGCCGCAAACTGAAAAGTTCAAAACCAGCCAACCTCTCCAGAGGGGAAAGATGTGGTCGACTACTTGTGTAAAGATTACAGTATTGGAAACCACATTGGACAGTTTTACTGGGTTGCTATGAACAAGAATTGATAGTTGGCAATGACTTTTTTACAGTTAAATTCTCACAATAAGATCCCATTATCCTTAGAGATGAAATGGTTGCACAAAGAGCTGTGATATAACTTCCCCCTGGGCATCAGAACCAGGATCAGAATCTTTTCATTTCTTTCTTTTTTTATTTGTTTTTGTTTTTGGGCATCACTGCCCTCCAGTGGTGGGAGTAGGAGGCCCAGGCTTGCTGCTGGATTTGAACCTCCAACCCAGTGGGCCGCAGTCCCGCGCACAACCACCACGCCACAGGGGCTCAGCCCAATCTTTTCATTTCAACAGAGAATTATGTGCCAAGCTGTGTTTCAGATGTTTTGCCTATGAGTTACGTTTTTTTTTTCATATTTTCCTGGTGAGAGAATAGAAAACATTTTGCCCAGGGCAACATAGCTAAGACATACTGAAACTTAAGATTAGAACTGTTGTACTTGAGACCAAAGTCTTTTAAAAAATATTCTGTTTTCCATGGAAATTTATATAGTAAATTAGGTTCTCAATATTTGCATAAATTGTTTTGTGAAATTGATTATAATTGTAATAATGTGTCAACATTCTCATTATTTCTCATGTGTTGGTTCTGTTTCCAGAATTCTACTTTTCCAGCCCCCATTTTCATGTTTACAGTAAATGTTGATACTTTAATTTTTGAGTCAACCAGTTTAACTGAATGGTGGCCTCTGGGAGTAGTTTTGATTAAAAGTTTAAATCACCTTAGGGTGGTGGAGTCCTGTAGTCTGATTCTGGATTTTTTTTGTTTTTGTTTTTTTGGCATCACTGCCCTCTGGTGGTCGTGGGAGTTACCCAGCCTTGCTCCTGGAGAGCGCTGCTGGATTTGAACTGCCAAGCCAGTGGACCACAGTCCCGCACTCAACCACTACGCCACCGGGACTCAGCCTGATTCTGGATTTTTTAAGAATATGAGTTCTGTTTTATGTTTTTTTCCCTTTTTATGGGATCTATCTATTGCATCCATGATTAGAATAGTTGGTTGTTGTAGTGGGGCACCATCTAATTCTGGTGTCAGTGTAGATGAGCCATGATTCATATAGACAGTCCTGTAGACTAGTTTTTTCTCTGACTTTTTGGTTTTCTTCTTTTCTCATTTACTCAATATGACCCCAGGCACTGCTCACCAAATTTGAATGTAAAATATAAATTTTATTTTATATTTATATATTTACTTTATTTTGCCTCACCAAAGTATGGTCCACATCCTTTAAACCAGTAAACCAGTCCCATGAGATGCTTGATTATGTCTTGAAGTGTCCATAATTGTGTACTTTGTGTGCTTTATTATATGTGACTACAAATGCAGCACACACATACTAACAAAAAAATCACTGCCATTGAGTTGATGTTGATTCCAACTTAATTGGACTCTGTAGGTCTGAAAAGAACTGCTTTCCCAGGCTGTAAATTTTCTAAAGCAGTTTTTTGTTTGTTTGTTTGTTTTTGGGCATCACTGCTCTCCGGTGGTGGGAGTAGGAGGCCCAGCCCCACTGCTGGAATTGAACCTCTGTCCCAGGGGGCCGCAGTCCCACACACAACCACTATGCCACCAGGGCTCAGCCCTCTAAAGCAGTTTTATTGGCACTTAATCCACATATCACACAATTCAATAACTCAATCAAATCAAGAAGAGTTGTACAATCATTACCACAATCAATTTTGGGGGGGGGGGCATCGCTGCTCTCCGGCGGTGGGAGTAGGAGGCCCAGCCCCACTGCTGGAATTGAACCTCCATCCCAGTGGGCCGCAGTCCCACGCACTACCACTACGCCACCGGGGCTCAGCCCACCACAATTTTAAAACGTTTTCTTCTCCCTCCCCCCATGGTTAAATCACTTTTAAAATGAGTTGTGTAATCACCACCAATTCTAGTGCTTTCTTCCCCCTCCCACATACACTGTTTGCTTCCCCAACTCCCTTACCCTATCTCCCACCCCCAACTCCCTTATAAACCTTTGCATCAGTTCTTATTTCTATGCATCTACTCCTGTGCTTCACAAACTGGAAAACTCATCAGGAACCATTAAAAACAAAATAAAGTGGTAATGATAAATAATAGTAATAATAATAATAATAATAATGAGATAAAAATACAAATAGTCAGATAGAAAAGACCATCGTGTGTATTTAAAAGGCCAGGGAAGAAATTTTTGTCATGGAACAAGTAAGAAATGTTTGGACCTAGAAGAATTTTAGGTTGGGTGAAGGAGGAAGTCAACTGATCAAGTTTCAAGTTCCATCCAGTATAGTCAAGAGTACAATGATTTCTATCTGACAGTGAAATTATTGGAGACCTTTGCCTTTTGGTGGTGGGAATCTGTCGGCTTGTTAATCTGAATAGATACTCTGCAGGTGGGTTTTGGCGCCCACTGTTCTCTATATCCTCCTACAAATTGGGTGTTTTCAATGTAGGCTTTGATACTTTTCCCTTTGTCATATCTGAATTACTGGTATGTTATTGTCGTCTTTGGATCACACAAGCTGGTGTGCTTCTTCCATGTATATACCTTTGAATCCACCTATTCATGTATACATATGAGGATAAATAAAAATATTGTTACTAAAGTACCAGTTCATACATGCATGAGTATTTTCCAGCAAAAACTGCATCAGTAGGAAAAAGTTAAGTAAAGTTGAACCAAGGAAATTTTTTGCCCCATCATCTACTTATTCTTCTCGGATAGCAAGGGCTTTTCCATGAAAATTTTGTTAAAATCCCTTACTTTATCTACCCTAGAAATCTGATCATTCCTCTTATACTTCTTTTTGTTCACCAAACTCAACATTGCAGAGGAATACAATTTGAATTTCTGAAAGATGTCAAAACTGACATTTTGACATAGTATAAAGAAAAGCATGTAACCTTTGCAAAAGGGTTAGAAAGATGGAAATACTACTTTTAGAAGTTTGTAGCTTAGATGGTTGTCGCTAAATTTTAAGAAAGGGCTTCAAAAAGTTCACGGGAAGTTCAAAAGGTTCATGGAATTAAAAAGTAACACAAATTTCCCATGAGCTTTTTGAAGATTGTTTTTTTTTTTTGGGGGGGGGGCATCACTGCTCTCCGGTGGTGGGAGTAGGAGGCCCAGCCCCACTGCTGGAATTGAACCTCCGTCCCAGTGGGCTGCAGTCCCGCACACAACCACTACGCCACCGGGGCTCAGCCCGATTGTTTTATGTATTTCATAGTGTCCTTTATTTACCTTATTGTCATCTTTTTAAAAAATACGTTTTAAAAAATTGTGATTTGGGTGAAAACTTACAGAGCAAATCTGTTTTCCTTTCAGTAACTCATACACATTTTGTTTCATGTCATTGATTGCAACCCTCATAATGTAACAGTACTTCTTTCTGTATTTTCTGTTTTCATTCCTCTTTCTTTTTTAACTCTTCTGAACTTGGTTCTTGGTAAATGCTGCCTGCACTTTAGATCTTAAATGGCTTGTTATTCTAAGAGGTGCATACTACCCTAGTGTATTGTATTCCATATAGACCTGTCTGTTATTTGACTGAAAATTAAGCTTGTTTCCCTACCTGAAGAGTGGAAAGAGCCATAGCTATGAAGGTTCTACCAGCCGTTATTTGACCAGTAAGCCTTGTCTTTTTTATGATTTTGAGTCTTGTTCCACGTTTTCTCTTACTCCATATTCTTTTAATGATGGGCCATTTGGTGCAACAGGCAAGATTCATGCGGGCCATATCACATTTACAAATTTTGTTAAATTTATATTTTGAAGTGAGAATCAGGAATATGAATAGGATAATTAAAACACATAATTGCTTTTATTTAAACATTTTATTTAATGTGTTTATAAAAGTAAAATTACTCTTTTTTACCTGAATTTGTGAGTGCTTTCCTCCTATTAGTATTCCAATATCTGAATTCAAAGACTGAGAACAGATAATCTTCATTAAGACAGATAGATGATTATTAGTTAATCTTGATCTGTATGCCATTTTATTTCATAGACAGAAATAGTTGCTTACAAAAGTATATATTCCCAAAATAGCATAAAATTTGTATAGCAAACTTTTAAATTTCTGGATATTTCTCACCTAAAATATATATTTTGGGAATTCCTACTTCTTGATATTTGTCTTTTTAAAAACCGAATCGTTCTGGTAATCAATTCAAAATATTGAGTGAAATACTTAAAGAAATAAATTAACATTTTTGACAAAAGTGCTTAAATGCAGAGATAGAATATCTATAACCTAATATATAATATCTATAACCTAACCTAACAAAGGAAATGTAACAAATGCCACTAACATATCAATATGTACTTTAAGATGCATATGATTTTTGGGGGGGGGGGGTCATCACTGCCTCTGGTGGTCGTGGGAGTTTCCCAGCACTGCTCCTGAGAGCCGCTGCTGGATTTGAACCGTCAAGCCCGCCGGCCGCAGTCCTGCACTCAACCACTTACACCACCGGGTCTCAGCCCCTGATGCATATGATTTTATAACTTTAACAAAGTCCAACGCATTTTCACTTACCTCTTATGTTGTGACTGGAAAATATAACAAAGTAATAAAAACCACAAAATGTTGGACAGCTTACAAATGTGATGCATAATCGTAATGGCTTCCCTCTAAAAATGTTACGAGGTATGATTCATAACAGCACATCCCAGAGTGCTCTTTTTTAACCTTTATGCTTTTGGGATCTGTTTACATAATGTGACACCGAGAGTGGCAGACATACCGCTTCCAAATGTCGCTGGAACTGAGCCAGTGTGTTTATACATGTCCACAGGCCTCCAGAAAAGGCTCCGGGCCAGGAGGGGAAAAAAATGAGCCAATACCAAGGGTCTAAGTAGAAAGCAAATGTTTTGAGAATGATGATTGCAACAAATGTACACATGCACTGGGCCTATAATGGGTGTATGTATGGATTGTGATAAGGGTTGTATTGACCCCCAATAAAGTGATTTTAAAAAAAAGGCACTGGGCCCCATGTATACTCTTCTTCAGTAGTTAAAGGGTTAATGAGAATTGTGTGTGCGGTATTGCCTCGATACCCCTTAAGCACTATTTTTTTCGTAACAGTTTTTCTATTTCCATTTTATTTCAGAGCATCGTGGGTTACAAAAATTAACTTGTGAACCGCATGTGGCCCACAGGCCACCCGTTTGACACCCCTGTTCTAATGTGATAATCCCTTTAAAAGCCATTTGGTTGTGGAGACTGCGTTCACATGGCCTATTAGTCCTTTGAATGTATTGAAAAATTTTCTTAGTGGCATTTATCTTGGTAAGACTGTACACTCTTCATCCATATTTGGTATGATCTTCTCCAGCACCCAAAATAACAAGTATCTACAGTTTGTTGAATGATTCCCTCTCCACTCCATCTATTCTTGATCACTTTCAATGAATTTTTTATGTATACCTATTCTTTTTTTCCCCACGTCACTGCCCTGGTGGGAGTAGGAAGCCCAACCTTGCTCCTGGAGAGCTGCTGCTGGATTTGAATCCTCAATCCTGTGGACCACAACCCTGCACACACAACCACTGTGCCACCAGGGCTCAGCCCTATTCTTTTTATAAAAGTGAGATCTGAAGCTATTCATCCTATTGTAGTTGACTTATTTTCCTCAGCATAATGTTCTTCGTATTCATCTGTTATAATAGATTTCAAGAACATGCCATTCTTTTTTTTTTGTGGGCATCACTGCCTCTGGTGGTCGTGGGCACTACCCAGCCACCGCTGGATTTGAATCACCAAGCCTGCGGGCTGCAGTTCCGTACTCAACCACTTATGCCACCGGGGCTCAGCCCCCATGCCATTTTTTTAAACAGTTTTATTATTAGCAATTCATCCACATGCCACACATGCCATACAGTTCAATAATTCAAGCATATCAGGAGTTGTACAATTATCACCACATTCAATTCTAGAACATTTTCTTCTTTGTACTTGTTATTCATGTAATTTTTCTAATTATGGCAGAATTGTATACAATAAAACATTTTCCAGTTCCTTAGCTTCTACATGCAGTGTTTAGTGGCACTGATGATACTCTTCATGTTGTACAGCATTATTGATGTCCTTTTCCAAATTATTCCATACCATTAGCATAAATTTAATGCCCCTTAAGCAACAACTCTTTCACTAATGGTAACCCTTGGTCAAGTTTTTGGTTGTTGATATTTACACTAATTTATTTTAACAATATTAATCACATATTACCTGCAGGCAGGCTATAATACTTAAGAAACATAGCAAGTATACAAAGCCAGGAAACCCAGTAAATATAGAAACACAAGTACATAAATAGAGAGTTCTATAATTCATTATCTTGGCATCTACTTTTCTTTTTTTTTTTTTTGGGCATCACTGCACTCCGGTGTTGGGAGTAGGAGGCCCAGCCCCACTGCTGGAATTGAACCTCCGTCCCAGTGGGCCGCAGTCCCGCGCACAACCACTACGCCACCGGGGCTCAGCCCGGCATCTACTTTTCAACTAACTGTTTTCCTGACATCTATTTTCTAACTGACTGCTTCTTTCAATCTTCTACAATAACTCAGAAAGTTGAAGGGCTCAATATGACTTTACACAGGATTAAAATTGTAATTAACATTCCAAACTCTTGTTTGAACCCATGGAAACAGTCAATACATAGAGTGCCAAATGTTTAACAAAATTGATTCTACTTAAACATGGCTGACTCATAAAAATGGTTGCAGTCATACTCATGAGTCTTGCTCCCAATTCACACAGCTCCAGTTTCCAGACAGGGATTATTTACACTATGGATATAAAAAGATACCAAGTGATATTATTTTTGCTACTGCAAATGAGCATTTATCTACTGATGGTGATGTTAAAGTTGATGTATAAGATGTTAAAGTGTCTCACAAACTGGAAAAACCAACAGAAACCATAAAAAGCAAAGCAAAATGGCAAGAAAAAAATAATAATGAAAAAATAATAAATAAAATAATAATAATGAAAAAATAATACAAATAAAGAGTAAGAAAGAAAAGACAACCATCAATATTTAAAAGGTCAGAGAAGAAATTTCTATTGTGGAACAAGCAAGAAATAGTTGAGTTTAGAGCAAATTCAAATTGGGTAAAGAGGGAGGTCAACTGACCAAGTATAATCAAGTGTACAACAATCTCTGTCTGACAGTAAAACTGTTTGAGTCCTTCCCCTATGACTGGAGGGACTGAATCTAACTAAATACTCTACAAATGGATTTTAGGTTCCCGTTGTCCTCCAGAGACTTTTACAAATTGGGTGTTTACAATTTCAGCTCAGAAACTTCTCCCTTTAGTCATATTTGGATTTTATTATCATCATCTTTGGATCACACAGACTGCAGTGCTTCTTCCATGTGGACTTAGTTGATGCCTCACTTAGATGGCTGTTTTGAATAGAAGCCTTTAAGCTCGAGACAGTATTCCAATTTATCTGCTTTCTTCACCATTCTTAGTTGTAGAATTTTTATCTTCGGTGTGATCATTTCATGAAAGTGAGTATGGAGCAGGGCCATGTTATAATAACTAACTGTTCTTGGATTGGGACTAGAGTTAAGTGGGAACCCTGAATCCATCTTCTTGTCCATTGGCTATTAATGACTTTGGTTTACTTTGTGTTTGTATTATGACAAAAACAAAAACCCATAAGAACAACCACCACACAAGACAAAAACAAAAGGCAAAAGACCAAAGGAACAAAAAAGACAAACATTGTCAATCATCCCTGTGGTGTATAAGGCTATTGCATGGATAATGTCAATAATTTTTCCAGTGACATAGAATTTAAGATAATTGTTATGAGAAGACTATGCAAGTCCAGCTGCAAGCTGCAATTGTTGCTTTGTACAGATTGGTTTCTTTTTTTTAACATTGATTTCTTAAATGAGAATTAAGATTGTTTACACTGAGCATTGGGTTTGTTGTTAGGGAAAATGTATCAGTTCTTACAAGTGTAGATCCTTATTTAGCAGATTAAAACCTGTCATATTAATGCAAGGGGAGCATTGAGGAATTGCATATATGGTGATTTTGAATCTCCTTTTATTGGACATCCACTAAGCCAGGGATCCCATGCAAGGTCCATTGACCACCATTTTCATAGTCTTGGGGTGGCCTCCCTTTGCTTCCTCCCATCAGAGTATTTCAGTCCTAAGTCTAAGGGTACAAGGGCAGTTTTGAGGTAGGGCTCAGTTCATTCAGTTGGGATTCTAGGTTGAGTTCTTCTTGTGTGGCCCTTGAGGGATGTTACATTGCCTGTAAAGCCAGCCCCTAAAATCATCATGGTGCTAAAATCATAGTCCATGGTGTGGTTTACTGAGGATTGGGTAGAAACATATTTGTAGTGTCTACCCAGAAATAGGTTGCTTCCATCTCTTTGCTATTGTTAACAGTGCTGCAATTAACATAAGTATGTATATGTCTATTTGTATCTCTTATTCCCTAGGGTGCATACCTAGGAGTAAGAGAGCTCAAGTTCTTTTTAACAAAAAAATGGGTCTTGGGCTGAGCCCCGGTGGCGTAGTGGTTGTGTGTGGGACTGCGGCCCACTGAGATGGAGGTTCGATTCCAGCTCCACGGAGTAAAGGCTGGGCCTCCTACTCCTACCACCTGAGGGCAGTGATGCCCAAAAAAACAAACAAAAACAAAAAAAATTGTTCTTGAGCATATACATAATGCAAAAACCAAAAACCAAACTCACTGTAGTTGAGTTACAGTGACTCAATAGGACAGAGTAGAACTGCCTCTGAGTTTCTGAGGCTATAAATCTTATAAGAACCTCATCTTTCTGCTGTGAATTGACTGGTAAGTTTAAATTGCTGACTTTGCATTTAGAAGCCCATTGCATCATCCACTATAGCACCAGTGTTCTTATACTTAGCAAAATGTATATAATTTTTATTTGTGGGCATCACTGTCTCTGGTGGCTGTGGGCACTACCCAGTGCCGCTCCTGAGGGCTGCCACTGGATTCAAACCGCCAAGCCCGTGGGCCGCAGTTCTGCACTCAACCACTTACGCCACTGGGGCTCAGCCCAAAATGTATACCATTTTAACAGTGCACCTACTACATGTACAGGTCAATGACATTGATTACATTCTTCAAGTTGCGCAAACATTCTTGCTCTACTGTTCTGAGTTGTTCCTCCCCCATTAATAAAAAGTCACTGCCCCTTAAGGTTCCTATCTAATCTTTTTTTTT
>PVJH01023678.1:0-34660 GCA_004026705.1 Nesogale talazaci | reverse complement strand
TCTCTCTCTCTCTCTCTCTCTCTCTCTCTCTCTCTCTCTCTCTCACACACACACACACACACACACACACACACAAACGATGACGGAAGAGCTAGGTAACAGGCAAGAGCTCAGTGAGTGCGTGGCTAGGTGCTATTCCGAACATTAGCTTCCATGCCGTTAGTCCTGACTCATTCCCCCATGCACATGAATGAGGTACCGCCAGTCCTGCCATGTGTACAACTGGCTGGGGATTAGATGATTGTGGTCCATAGGCCTTCGTAGTCCACCAGGCCTTTCTTCCTAGTCATCTTCTCCTGCCAGCTCTGCAGACACCTGTTGCTTAGAATCATAGCCTCACAGAAACCTCCCCGGACATATGGGCAGGGCCTGGGTAGGGGGTGCTTCCCAGGAATGGAACCCATATCTCCTGAATGGACTGTGGGAGTCTTACCACTGAACCACCAGTGTTGTGTGTGTGTGTGTGTGTGTGTGTGGTGCCAACAGGTCAGTTCCAGCCCATAGCGACACTGACAGGTCCTGCCCCGGCCCCATCTTTGTCCCGTCACTCGAGTGCATTGTTGCCGCCACTGCATCTGTCCATCTCTGCGAGAACCTTCCTCTTTACCAAGCAGGATGTCCTTCTGCAGGGACTGGTAGTTGATGCAAGGAAGACCGAGTCTCCCCCTCCTTCTCTCCAAGGAGCACCTTGGTCCTCCTTCTTCCAAGACACATCAGTTTGTCTTTTTAGCTGTCCATGGTACTTTTAGTACTCTTCTCCGGCACCACCATTCAGATGAGTGGATTCTTCTTCGCTCTCCCTTGTTCAATGGCCAACGTCCACATGCATGTGAGGCAATGGAAAAGGCCCTCCGTGGTTTGGTCAGACGCACCTCGGTCCACAAAGCCACAGCGTCCTTCTTGCCACTCCAGAGGTCTTGTGCAGCGCATTTCCCCAGTGCAACTCATTTTTGAGTGGACTTGACAGCTGCCTCTTGACTGCTGCTTCCATGAGCTTTAATCATGGACCCAAGAAAGACAACAATGCGTGACAACTTTAACCTTTTCTCCAGTTATCACCATGGCACCTCTTGGTCCAGTTGTGAGGATTTCGGTCTTCCCTACCTTGAGTCATCATCCATCCTGAAGACTGTAATCCCTGGTTTTCATCAGCAAGCGCCTCAAGTCCTCCTCACTTTCAGCCAGCAAGCTGGTGTCACTGGCATCTCCCAGGTAGTTGCCAAGCCGTCTTCCAACCCTGATGCCACATCCTTCTTCATGTAAGCCAGCTTCTCTGGTGACTGATAGACTCAGCACACAGACTGAATAAGGATGGGGACACGTGCCGGAAGCACACCTTTCCTGATTCTATACCACGCAGGCTAGATAGAAGGTGGAGGGCTTGAGGCTGCTGGGCCGCCCTGATAAAGAGGGAGCCTGGGAGTCGGGGTCACCCAAGGTCAGCTTCGGCTGGGCTCCTGCCTCGGAACTTCTCTACCCAGGCGAGCTCAGGGGGCTGCTGAGCTGAAATTTTCCTCCCAGACAGATGAGCCACCACAACCACACAATTCTTCCACCACCCTACTCATCACCGGGGTCCTTGTTCCTGGAAAAAGAGGGACACACAGAAGGGACCCTGAGCTTCAGCTGCTGAGGGGCCTCGGCACGAGTCTGTAAAGAGGCCTCTTTCGCTAGAGCTTTTACTGCTCCACAAAAATCAACTTTCTAAAAGTATTTCTGTAACAGCTGCCCGTATGTTGATAAAATGCACGACCAAAATATATGACATAGAAATAGAAAGTCTTGTCATTCTGCCTCACACGCACTGCTATGATTTTCAGAGATGTTTCTGGAGTGGTTCCCCTTATACTTAGCAACTGATAGTTGTGTTTTGTAGCTCTATATCAATGCAGACTAACAATTTTAAACAAAACCACCGCAGACATCATTTTGCACTTGACAAGGTGCGATGGGCATGCTCTCTGGTCAGGAGCACAGCTCTCATTCCCCCCTTCTGGGCGCCGGACAGACTTTGAAAGCAGATTTGTAGTTTCATGTTATTTCATTGAGTTATTTCATGAGTCCCTTAACTGATGGACTGTTAAGTTGTTTAGGTTGTTTCCAATTTTTCAGTTACCATGTCTGTGTGTGTGTGTGTGTGTGTCTGCACACTGTATGTTTGTTTCCATAGACTACATTACAAGGCACAGACTTGCTGCATAAAGGGACCGGACCTTTAAAACACTCCTCACAGGACTTGTGTGAGGATAAGACAGGCAGGCAGGCATCGAAGCAATAAGATAGAAACAAAAAAACCATTCTCACAGCTCTCAGGTTGACGTCACTCAGATCAACCCTGAAGGACAGATGCGCCCCATGGGGGTTCTGGAACTATAGGTCTTTCCACACCTTTCTCCTGTGCGAACACTGCATGATGTCTGAACCACCGACCTTTCAATCCGCAGTCAAGTGCTTTAGCCACTGTGCAACCAGAGCTCTTTTTTGGAGGGTGGGGGTATCACTGCCCTCTGGTGGGAGTAGGAGGTCCAGCCTTGCTCCTGGAGAGCTGCTGCTGGATTTGAACCGCCAACCCAGCGGGCCGCAGTCCCGCACTCAACTACTACGTCACTGGGGCTCAGCCCTACGACCAGAGCTCTTTCTAACTAGTGCTGAGTGAACCAAGCTGAGATTGTTTTCCCCCCTGGGAATAACCAGAAGGGCTGAGGAGACTTGCCGAGGCAGGAACTTACTCACAATGCAACTCAGTGTTCCTGGAGACCGAGCCCAAGCCCCTAACATCATCTCCTCACCTCAAGAAGAGGCACCCAAATGTTAGAAAAATCCAGCCTTCCCTCACTACCTGAGGCCCGAGCCAGACCCAGCCCCTCACTGGTACTGAATGGCTGGGCTTCCATGGTCCTGGGATCTCAAGGGATGCTCTTAACAAGTCTGGGAACTGAACCAAGACAAAGTCAGACCCGTTACTAGTGAGCAAGTGGCGGCTCAGAGCTATTTCTGTGGCTTGCCTAGGCTCACTCACAGGGCAGTTCTTGCCTCTGGGGATAGTTAAGGTTGATGGCGTCAACCTGGCCAACAAACCCATGTGGGATTACTTGGGCGGAGAGATTTGTGGCTCTGCGAGCCTCGCCTTTCTAGTTGTCGGGTCTCTTGCTCTCTGATGGCCCGACCAGGGCGCAGCTGCCTTAGCTGCTTCAGCTGGCAAGGCTCACTTCCTGTGAGACGTCCCTGCATGGACCTACATCCCTATGCAGCCCTGGGTGCTGGAGCAGCCGTGTGGAGACTCCTGCCAGTGCCGAGATGCCTACACACTCACCGACTCTGCTGTCCTCCTGCAGTCGGCGTCATTGCATGTGTTTTGTGAGATTGAGGAGGACTTTATAGATTGGTGTCAGACATATGGGTTAATGTTGGACTTAGGGACTTGGACAGCACTGGGTTGGGATGATTTCTGAATGTACACTTACCCTTTATATAACTTACTTTCTTTCTCTCTCTTGCTCTCGCTCTTAAATACATATGCACTTCTGTGGATTTGTTTCTCTAGTCTCCCCAGACTGACACACCTCCCAAGCCTGATGACTGCCTTCTCGAGAGGTTCTGAGTCCAACCCCAGAGGTCGGTACGACTGGGCTCAGAGGTACCGACTCCAGATGTGCCAGCTGGAACTCATGGGAAAGTTCCTTTGGGGGGTGTGGCTCTGGGGCCCCTACAGCTCAGAATGAATCTATTCTGGCTACCCCAGCATCTACATTAGAACAGGGACCCAGTGGGGGTCTTTGTCTGTTTCTTCTTGGTCTTTGTCTGTTTCTTCGTGGCCCCTCCCAGCTAGCTCGGTGACTGCCCCCTCCCCCATTGTCTGCATGGCGTCCTGCCCTGCAGCTCTGTAGTCAAAGTCTATGGGAAACCGTTCAAGACCGATTAGTAAGTAATGCAAGGAAGCCCGGCTGCCCGAGCTTTTTGAGTAACCCGCCTCTGTTTTATGGTCAATCGTGCTAAGGAACTAGGAAAATTACAAACACAGGCAAGTAGCAGAACTTCTGGAAAATCACAGTGCTCTGAGTCCTGGTCCCTCAGCTTCGAAAGTTGCCCTTCTCCGTCGTTGATCTCCCTGACAGAGTGAAGCTGGCTCTCTGCTGCTCCAACACCTGCACAGGCTCCCCACGGCCTACCGGCTGAGAAGGCGATTCCTTGAGGTCCTCCCTGACCTGGTGTTACCCACATCTCTGCACGGCCTCCCCACCCAATACCCGGCCCTCTGTGATTGGAGGTCAAAGGAGTCTGCTCAGACCCTGCCGCAAAACCTCCTCCTTCAGGAAGCCTTCCTGATACTTCCCTGAGGTGGCTTGCCGTCCCATGTCCCAATCCTTGTTGGCGCCCTTTTCAGACCCTCTTGTTTGCTTGACACCCTTAGCCCCTAATGCCTGTGCAGTCTCCTGCCTTCAAACCTTCATTGGTCCAGCCCCTTTCTGCGTCTCCCCAACTCCCCACTCACAGGACTGACTGAGATGGACACTTCTGTGATCACCTGACCCCGGGCCCCGTCACGGGGGCTCCCAGGATGTCCCACCATGCTGTCCTGGTCCTGCAGGAATTGTACACTCTGTGCAGGAAAGGCCGCAGCTGCTCTGTCCCCCACTGCATCTCCAGGACCAGACACAGGGAGTAGGCTCTGGGATTCGTCCATTCCACTCTCCACTGCCTTGTGGCCTCGCCGTCTGCCAGTCAACCATCTCTTCCCCATTTTGCAGATGAAGAAGCGGAGGCGGCGAGAGGCCAGGGGCCCTCTTGTGAGGATCAAACGAGGTGGTTTGTGCAAACCACTGAGCCCACAGCCTGACACAGAAAGTGCCCGGTGGATGAGCTCACTCAAAACCACCCCCTCCATAGGCCTTGAGTGATCCTATTGCTGTCAAGGCCCTTCCAGTTCGCAGGGACTCTGTAAAGGACAAAGTTGAGCTGACACCACCCTACCACCCCACCCCCGGCTCTCAAGGCTGTCAACTTCAGGCCGCTTTTCTCCCACAGAGTGGCTGCTGGGTGCCAATCAATCAGGTCAGTCTGATGATGCCTTCCTGTGGGTGTGGCTTTCTCATAAGGAGCATCCTAGGACCTTCTGCTCGCTCTGTTTTCATCTTCCTGTTGACCAGCCCTGTGGAGACTTTCTGAGTCCTGTGAGGGCCTCTCTCCCGCTGCTTCACCTTCCTGCTGAAGAGCCACACTCGGAGAGCTGCAGAAGCCACAAGGAGACCCATGCCACCACTGAGATGTTTCCACTGCCTTGAGATCCATAAGAGGTTGCACCCACCAGCCTGTGATCTTCCCGTATTTTGTATCACTGCATGGGACAGTGTGAGTCTGAAGAAGAATTTATGGATTAATATTGGACGAGTGTCAGACTTATGGACTTGATCTGGACTGGGCTGGGTTATTTTCTTAATATAACATTACTCAATATAAAGCTCTTTCTTTTAAAAAAATGAAATCATTTTATCGGGGGCTCTTACAGCTCTTATAACAACCCCTACATCAATTGTATCAAGCACATTTATACATATGCTGCCATCAATTTAAAAAATATTTTCTTCATGTTTAAGGCCTTGATATCAACTCCTCTTTTTACCCCTCTCTCCCTCACTCTCCCACCCTCAAGGGCCGCTGATAAATATAAATTGTTATTTTCATATCCTACACTGCCTGGTGTCTCCTTTTGTCTGAATTACTGTTGTTCACCTCCCTGGGGAAGGTGGGGAGCTATACGTCATTGTAGTCGGTTCCCCATTTCTCACTCGCTTTCCTCCTACCCTCATGGTATCACCACGCCCACTTCAGTTCCTGAGGAATTTATTTGTCCTGAATTCCATGTGTCAAGAGCTTATCTGTACCAGTTTACATGCTCCAGCCTGCCCAGATTTGTAAGGTAGAACTGGGATCATGATAGAGGGGTGGGGGTGGGGGAGGAAGCATTAAAGAAGTAGAAGAATGTTGTGTGTTCCCGTCGGTGCTATGCTGCACCCTGGCAGTCTCATTCTTTTCTTGTGACCCATCTGTGAGAGAATGTCCAATTATCTATAGATGGGTTTTGGTCTCCACTCCAACCCCCATCATTTGTATTAGTATATTTGTTTGTTTGGGGCCTTCTGATGGCTGCTATCTTATCCAGTTGACACCTTGTGATCACACAGACTGGTGTGCTTCTTCCATGTGGGCTTTGTTGTTTTCCTGCTAGATGGTCGCTTGCTTATCTTCAAGTTTTCACAACCCCAGATGCTGTATCTTTTGCTAGCTGGCCACCATCAGCTTTCTTCATCACATTTGCCTGTTTGTCTTCATAGATCTTGTTGGGAAGGTGAGCACCACAGAATGCCAGGTCATTAGAACAAAGTGTTCCTGTGAGACTCCGTGCCTGTCTGCTACCTTACTGCTCAGCATTTAAATATATGTATTTAGACCTATGTCACTGTTGTTTTATATTAATGTATTTACATATATGCACACCTAAATTTGTGCCTCTCCAAATGTTTTTTGCCTCCAAGTTCTTTCTTCTATTTCTTTTTGTTTGTTTGTTTCGTTTTTTTGTTTTTTGTGGGCATCACTGCCTCTGGCGGTCATGGGCGCTACCCAGTGCCGCTCCTGAGAGCTGCCGCTGGATTTGAACTGCCAAGCCTGCGGGCTGCAGTTCTTCACTCAACCACTTACGCCACCGGGGCTCAGCCCCTTCTATTTCTTTTTACTTTCCTCCTGCCCCACCATCATGCTTGATATTTGTTCCCACTCAGTACTTCATCGCAGCTACGTTGTACTTGGTCACACCCCAAGGCACTCTATGCCCTCCTCACCATAGATTTTAGATCTCTCCTTGCTCCCTAGTCCCTGGGTTTGTCGACTCCATCCTCCCTTTCTCTCATCTCCTTTTCTCCCATGTCCCCCCAGAGTTGGGGACACTGTTGTTGTCTCCTCATGCTTGGTTGTCCTACCTATCCTATATGGATAGACATGAGAAAGAGAAAAGTGAAAAGAGAAAGAAAACACACACACACACACACACACAAGCCTATAAATCGTTCCAGATCTGTCTGCTGACCTGTCTGAATGCTTTCCAATCTGATCTGATCTGCCATGCCCTGCCCACGGGATTCCAAGGTCTATCTTCCGGATTCCTTGGGTGCTTCGTTGTTTTGTTCCCTTGTTCTGCTGTGTCCCCTCTGTGTTTTGCTCCAGTGAGGGGAGAGAGAGAAGGTCAGACTGGCACAGTTCCCACTCCGTGTCTTCAGTGCTGTCCCCGGTAGCCCTGTGGGTCAGTGAGGGGTGTTGTGCCTCATGGTGGGGCCACCTCTGCCATCCTCTCTGTGCATTGACTGCTCTGAGCAGGAATGTCATCCTGGAAGCTTGGTGGGCCAGGTTTCAGTCCTCTCTCTCTCTCTCTCTCTCCTCTTAGTTTGACCAGACCCTTAGATGGTGGTCAGACCCACCACCACTCTCTCAGGCCACTTCTTCAGTGCTGTGTTGTGAAGTGCATTCTTCTGGAGCTGAGGGCAGCGTGGCTAGGACTGGGACGGACCCCGAAGCCCTTTCTGTTAGTTCACTGCTTCAAGCCAGTATGTTGCCCTTGAGGTTGGCACCCCAGGTTGAGGTCTGGTTCCTTTCTTTCTTTCTCGTGGAGATACAAACAATACACTCACATGTGTGGTTTAAGGTCCTGTTTATCCACGGTCCATGTCCTCCCTCCCCCCACTCTTCCCCTGTTTTGTAGTTGACCGCCATACGCATCCCTAGGTTGGGTCTGACCCCTGCTGGATGCCTGGACCCCACCCTAGGTATTTATGCACTTGGTGGCTTTTCCCCTCTGCCCTTATACTTTTAAAACTCACCTCAGTGGACTCATGTTGTACTTGTCCTTCTGTCCTCGACTTTCTTCACTGAGCATAATTTCCTCCAAGTCTTCCCATGTGTTGATGGAACACAAGTCTTTCATGTGTTTGTTGCTGCTTTTTAAGGGATATATAGTACTCCATTATATTTATATACCAGAATTTTTAAAATCCATTCATCATTAATGAGATCTTAGACTGTTTCCAATTCTTTGCAACTGTGAACTTGTTGTGATGAACACTGGAGCACAGATGTGTGGCCATGGGTTGTTTCTTATTTCTTCTGGGTTGCCGATTTCCATGGCAGCTCAATTTCCATTTGTTTTAGGTACCTCCATATTGGCTGCACAAACTTACAGTACCACCAGCAGTGGGTGAGAGTTCCTATCTCACCACATCCCCTCCAACACTTAGTGATTTCTGATTTTTTTTTTAATTAGGCTCTCTTTGAGGGTGTTAGGTGGCATCTCGTAGTTGCTTCAGTTTGCGTTTCCCTTATGGCTAATGATCAGGAATATTTCCCGGGAGTTTGTTGGCTATTTGGGTTTCTGCCTCTGTGGAACTTCTGTTTGGGTCTTTTGCCCACCTCCTCAGTAGGTTATGTGTTTTTCTTATTGTAGACTAGCAGAATATTGTTGGCTTTAGTAAAAAGGTCTTTGCTGATATGTTATTGCTAAACATGTTTTCTCTGTCCGTGGGATTTCTTATTACTCTCTTGTAGAAGTCTTTCGATGTACACAGGTGTTTTATCTTCATTATATCCCATTTATCAATTTGTGCTTCCTCTGTGTTGTGTCTTTCCCTATTTTCTTTTTTTTTTTTTTTAATTTTTTTTTGACCTCACTGCTCTCCGGTGGTGGGAATAGGAGGCCCAACCCCACTGCTGGAATTGAACCTCCGTCCCAGTGAGCCGCAGTCCCGCTCACAACCACTACACCACCGGGGCTCAGCCTGTCTTTCCCTATTTTCAATAGTCTATGTATTCCCTGCGCCAAAGTTTTTAGGTTTGTTCCAATTTTTTTATTCAAGACCCAAATGATTTGGGGTATTATCTCAAGGTATGTGATTCACCTTGAATTTATTCTTGTGCATGTAGTGAAGTAAGGGTCTTGCTTCAATTTCCTACAGGTAGAGATCCATTTGTTTTTTCCAGCACCACTTGTTAAAGGCAGCATCTGCTTCCCATTCAATTTTTTTTTTGGGGGGGGTGTCTTTATCAAAGATCAGTTGTCTATATGAAGCTGGTTTCATTTCTGGGTTCTCAGTTCTTTTCCACTCGTCTGAATATCTGTCATTATACCAATACCACTCTGTTTTGACCACTATGGCTAAAGTCAAGTAAAGCCAGCCCTCCACCTCTGTCCTTTTTCTTGAGGAGTTCCCTGTTCATTCTGGGCATCTGCTCTCTCCCTATGAAGTTGGTAGTCCATTTTTCCCATTCTTTGAAGAAGGATGTGGGTATTTGTATCAGAATGGCATTAAGCTTGTATAGTGCGTTGGGCCAGATTGACATCTTAACTATATAAGTCTTTCAATCCATGAGCATGGGGTATCCTTTCATTTATGTAGGTCAGTCTTACTTTCTTGTAATAATGTTCCATAGTTCTCCTCATACAAATCTTTTGGCTTTTTTGGTTAGGTACATTCCTAGATATTTCAGTTTGTGCTTGACTATTGTAAAGGAAACTACCTTTTTGATCTCCTCTTCCATGGACCCATCTGATGCATATAGCAGTCTGATAGAATCCTGTTTGTTGATCTTCCTGTCACTCTGCTATATTCCTCTATCACTTCCATTACTCCTCTTGTGGAATTTTTTGGGTTTCCATATATAAAATCGTATACATGCAAATAATGATAGTTTCATCTCTTCTTCCCCCAGAAGAATAACTTTGATGTCTTATCTTTGCCTCCTGTTATTAATTAGGAAGGACCTTAAGCATGATGTTAAATAGAAGTGGGGGCAAGAGGCATTCTTGTCTGGTCTCCTTTTTCAGTGGGATTGTTTCCATCTTTCCCCATTGACTACCACGTTGGCTGTTGGATTTTCATATATAGTTTGTACTGTATTGCAGAATTTTCCTTCCATTTCTATCTTCTTGAGTACCTTAAACAGGAATGGTTTTTGGCTATTGGTGAATGTTTTTACTGCATCTATTGATATTATGTGGCTTTTATCAATCTTTTCTAATCAATGCTGATGGACTTGTGGATATTGAACCATCTCTGCATTCCTGGAAGTAATTTCATTTGGTCGTGATGAAGTACTCATTTTATAAACTTTTGTATTCTATTGGCTAGTATTTTGTTAAGGATTTTTACATTGATGTTCATTAGTGATATCAGTCTTTAGTTCTTGATTCTTTCCCACTTTAGGTATCAGTGTTATGCTAGCATCACAGCAAGAGTTTCAGAGTTTGTTAGCATCACAGCAAGAGTTTGGTAATTTCTATATTGTGGCAGTCATGTGCTTATGTTAATTTTATGACAGAAATGTAGGGGTGGGGGCTGAGCCCCGGTGGCGTAGTGGTTGTGCGCGGGACTGTGGCCAACTGGGATAGAGGTTCAATTCCAGCAGTGGGGCTGGGCCTCCTACTCCCACCACCAGAGAGCAGTGGTGCCCCCCCCCCCAAAAAAAAGAAATGTAGGGGTGGAGTCTAGCCTGTTAATCTGAAGATAGCCATTGAGTAGCCAATGAGGCCTCTATGTGGGCATGGCTTTCTCCTGAGACTTCGGGGAAATCTCGCGATATTTCCCTCATGAAGATGAGAAGCTATCTTCCCCAGTTGTTGGGAGTTAGTCTCAGAGGTGATGAGTTACGGAAGAGACAAGATGGCAGCGTCCGAGAAGCTGGAGGAGCCAGCGGAGAGACCACACGGCTTTGCCCTGATGGAGCCAGACCTCTGAAGCTGGAGCGGCATGTTGTTAATGGACCCTGAGCCCTGGAAGTGAGGAGTCATGGAGAGACCCCTGCCAGCACCGGGATCCTGCACCCACTGACCTGTGACTTCGTGAGTTGGAAGGAGACTTTGTAGACTGATTTCGGGCATATGGGTTAATATCGGACTTATGACTTTGTACTGGACTGGATTGGGATGCCTTCTTAGTGTCACATTCCTTTTATATATAAATCCTTTCCTTATATCTATATGTGTGTCTTTGAAATTTGTTCCTCTAGTCTACCTGGACTAACACATATATTCTGAAAGACTTTGTGTAGAGTTGGTGGCAGATCCTCCCTAAATGCTTGGTAGGGTTCTCTTATGAAACCATCTGACCAGGGTTTTTTTTAGTTGGTATTTCCTTGATAACCTTGTCTATTTCCTCTGTTGCTATGAGTCTGTTGAGGTTCTTGATGTCCATCTGGGATAGTCTAGGGAGAGATTGTTTTTCCAAGTATTTGTCCATGTCCTCCAAGTTGTTGAATTCATTAAAGTACAGGCCTTCATAGTATTGTGTAAGTAGACTTTTAATCTCATTAGAGTTTGATTTAATTTCACCTGTTTCATCCCTCATTCTGAGTACTGATGTTTGTTCTTTTCTTTCTTTAGTTAGGTTTTCCAGTGGTCTATTGATTGTGTTAATCCATTCTAAGAAACCAGCTTTTTTTTTTTCTGCTTTGATTATTCACAGTATTCTTGTTTTTCCACTCGTTTATTTCTGCCCGAATTTTATTATTTCTTTTCTTTTATTATTTGTAGAGTTGTCTTGTTGTCTAATTGCTGGAGGTTTTGTGCCAGTGTATCACACAAAGCTCTCCTTCTTTTTCATCTGTCCTTTTTTTTTTTTGCTCTCAAACTTCATCTGATAACTGTCTTTGCTGTATCTCAAAGGTTTGGGTACATTGTCTTCTCATTCACTGATAACTGCCTTTGCTGTATCCCAAAGGTTTGGGTACATTGTCTTCTCATTCATGTTAGATTCTAGAAGCTTCATGATTTCATCTCTGATCAGGTCAATACCAACTCATCTTGCAGTAGAGAGTTGTCCATCTTCCAACTGTTTGCCCTTGTTTTCTTAATTTTCTTTTTGTTGATTTCCAGCCTTATGATATAGTGATTCAAGAGGAAAGTCTGTGCGACCTCTCTGTGCTTGAATTTACATAGGCTCTCCTTGTGTCCCAACATGTGGTCTATCGTCAAATATGTGCCATGTGGAACTTGAAACTAGGTAAATTTCTTTTTGCATTTGGGTGGAGAACTCTGAAAATGTCTATCAGGTTCTTCTGTAGCTTCCTTACTAAGGTTCTTTATCTGTGATCTCTTTTTCTCAGAGAGTAGTGTATTAAAGTCATCTATGGTGACTGTTGAGCCTGTCATTTCTTTTTTTATCTGGGTGGAGAGTCTGCTTGACAAATTTCATAGATCTTTTGTTGGATACACAAATGTTTCTTACTTTGTTTTTGTTTTTGTTTTTTTTGGGGGGAGCATCACTGCCCTCAGGTGGTGGGAGTAGGAGGCCCAGTCTTTGCTCCGTGGAGCTGGAATCGAACCTCCATCCCAGTGGGCCGCAGTCCCGCGCATGACCATGACGCCACCGGGGCTCGGCCCTCACAAATGTTTCTTATGCTCACTAGTTCTTGGTCGACTGATCCCTCAAGCACGATCTAGTGCCTCTTTTGATCTCTTGTTATGGCTTGTACCTTGAGACCTATTTTGTCAGTGATTAGGATTGCTACTCCTGCTTTTTTTGAATTGCCACTTGACTAGTATATTTTACTCCAGCCTTTGATTCTCAGCCTATTTGTGTCTGCAAGCTTGAGATGTATCATTGTAAGCAGAAGATTGGCCGGTTGTGTTGTCTAAGCCAGTCCACTAGTCTCCGTCTTTTTGTTTGCTTGTGTTTTTTGTTTGTTTTCTGTTTTTGTGGGCATCACTGCCTCTGGTGGTTGTGGGACCTACCCAGCGCCGCTCCTGAGAGCCGCTGCTGGATTTGAACTGCCAAGCCCGCAGGCCACATTCAACCACTTACGCCACCGGGGCTCAGCCTCTAGTCTCTGTCTTTTAATGTGTGAGTTCAGACCATTGATATTCAGAGTTCTATATTTCATCAGTGAACTCTGTAATGTCATCTTGAGCCTTTTGTTCTGGGTGTTTTTCCATTTACCTCCTTTCTTATCAATGCATTGTACAAATAAGTGTGTGGTTCATTCTTATCCTTTTTTTTCATCATTGAGGCCAAGTTATCTTGGGGGTTGGTTTTTCAATGTGCTGGCCTCTGGGTGAATTTTCCCTGTATGTTACTCTCCTATTTGTGGTTGCTAGATGTTGTTTTTCTGACCACAATGAGCCTGAAAGGATTTTTTGTAGAAGTGGGTTTCTTTTCATGTATTCTTAGAGTCTTTTTGTGTCTGGTAAAACTCATATTCACCACCATTTTGATAGATAATTTGGCTGGATAAAAAGTCTTGGGTTTGCATGTTTGTTTGTTTGTTTTCAACTTTTGGAAGATGTTGCTTCACTCTCTTCTTTTCGAATACTGTGAATAATCAAAGCAGAAAAAAAAAAGCTGGTTTCTTAGAATGGATTAACACAATCAATAGACCACTGGAAAACCTAACTAAAGAAAGAAAAGAACAAACATCAGTACTCAGAATGAGGGATGAAACAGGTGAAATTAAATCAAACTCTAATGAGATTAAAAGTCTAATTACACAATACTATGAAGGCCTGTACTTTAATGAATTCAACAACTTGGAGGACATGGACAAATACTTGGAAAAACAATCTCTCCCTAGACTATCCCAGATGGACATCAAGAACCTATTCATCAAGAGCATATTCTTGTTTGGGAAACTTTATAGGTGGCTAACTTATTCTCTAGCTTCTCTCATGATTTTTTCCTTTTCCTCAAAGTAGGATAGTTTAACTATTACATGCCATGGTGAATTCTTCCTTGGATTCAGTCTAGCTGGTGCCCTCCTTACTTCCTAGATGGCTGCCTGAATCTCATTCATTAAGCTGGGGAAATTTTCCTCTAGAAATTCCCTTGCTATTTTTGACGTCGACTTCTTTGATGTGTCTTGTTCTGGTAATCCTATTATTCTAACGTTTTCCATCTCCATACCATCTATCATTGTTCTCAGATGTTCTTCAGTTTCTTGGATTATCTTGTTTGACTGTCTTTCCCTTTTGTTGGAGTGTACCTGGTTATCCTCAACATCACTGATAACAATTCTCAGCTTCTTTTAACCTGCTCTTGAAGCCTGTTAATTTGTTATTTTATTTTACTTATTTTTTGCCCACCCTTTATTTGATTTTATTATCTGTCCCTTACCTCCTGCATTTCCCTTTGGTGTGTGGCCTTTATATTCTCTACTGTTTCATCCTTTTTCTGTAATGCTTCCCTCATGGCCTGTATGGCTACAAACAGCATTGTTCTATGCATGTTGCTAGATTCAGGACTTCTTCTGACTGTGCATTTTGTTTCTCCTGTTTTTTCATTGAGATTATTGTGAGTGGTTGTTATCTGTATGTCATTTTGGAAGCGTTTGACACCATTTTTCAAAGAGACAAAGATCCCTGGGTTTGCTCTTTTGGGGAGTGGTAGGAATGCTGTAGTGGGCTGCCTGAAGTCACCTGTACCATCGGGTTGGACTGCTTCCTTATCTCATTAGAGTCTTACGCTCCTTAGACAGATGGGATTCCCTAATGGGAGGGCAGGTTTGATGGGTCTTTTACGGCACACAAGTGGGGTGGTTGCAGGCAGCTCTGCGTTTGTGTGTTGGACGATGGTGGGGGAAGCCCCATTGCCACTGCTGGTGTTGCTGAGCAGCACAGGGGAAAGTCCTGCTGCCACTGATGGAAGTGCCAGATTACCACCGTGAAAGTCTCCTCGCCACAAGTGGAGGTGTTGGGCAAATATGGGGAATGCCAGTGCTGAATACTGGTGGGTATCATGCAGACATGGGGGAGATCAGGGTGGTGCTGGGGAGGTGGAGCAGTGCCGTATGGGCATGGGAGACACAAGTGCTACAAGGACAGGGGGTGTCAGGTGATGGTGGGGAAAGGCCCTGAAGCCACAGGTGACTAGACTTACTGCAGGCAGAATTCAAGCCATATGTTATGGTCCTGGGTGAGTGGTGGAAGGAACCCGAGACTGGTGGCAGGATTCCCTGCCATATGAGCCTCAGGAGAAGGGAGCAGCTCAAATGGGACAGCCACCATGTGAGGGCTCAGCCATGGTTGTGTGAGCTCATTTGGGCACCTTCTTGTGGAACTCATCAAGCTCTTTCTTACACATGTGTAAATGTCCCTGGCTTTGTTTCTCTAGTCTTCTCAATCTAACACAGCCTTTAAGAAAGGAGAGGTGAGGGAAGACTCCATACAGTCATGTAGTTGGCCCAGACCCGTGTAGAATCTGGGCCATATTCTGATAGAGAGCATCAGCAGAAACTAGCTCCCCTCGGTGTGCAGAGTGTTCCAGGAGCCCTCTTCTGTCCCTCATCGTGTTGGTTGTGTTGATCATTGCCTGACACTCTCTGGGTACTTGAGCATCAGGCTTTGTTCCCAGAGACAAAACAAAATAAAGCAAGAGTTAATTTCTGTGCCTATCCAGAAGCAAGAGAAAACAACTCAGTTAACTGGAATACATACAAATGTGGGCTTGGAGGTGGATCAAGCTTTTGACCCTCCAATGAGGGAAACGAGGATGATGTTCTCCAGCTACTTTAAGTAATTGAAGGCTAGAAATACAGGGCAGGGGGAAGTAGAGGGGATGTTATAAGAACTCAACAAGCTACTAAAGATCAACTTGACAAGACAAATGAAAAACTAAAAGTAATTCAACAACTCCAAACAGAAATTCAGAAGTCAAACACTAAAATTATAGAACTGGGTAACCCTTTGAAAGAACAAAATTTTAAGAGAAGTATTGTAACAATGGAATCAAGACTCAGCCAATCTCTCAAGAGGAATATACAAAATGAGTGTGCTCTGAAAAAGACCAAAAGACACAAAGAACCAAAGAATTCTTTAATAAAAGGAACAGCATAAGTTTGAGAAATATCCTAGAACAGGAAGAAGAAATATTAATCACAGAGAGAATAGCTGATATAGTATCAAAGGGAAATTTTCCCAGTTTTATGACAGAATACAAAATATTTTTTCAAGAATCCCGGAGAACGCCACAGAAAACCTATACCAAAAGAAAACCACCACAATATAGTACAGTCATCAAAGAAAAGTAAGCAATCCTGAGAGCAGCATGAGGAAAATGAGCAATCATACGGAAAGTCCACCCAGCTAAGATAAACTCAGATTTCCTTATAGAAATCATATATCAATATATTCAAAATTTTGAAAGAAAAATGTTGCCAACAAAGAATTTTCTATCAGCAAAATTATCCCTCCAATATGAGGGAGAGATCAAATCATTTTCAGAGAAGGAAAGATGAAAAGACTTTATAAAAACAAGACCACCTTACAAAAACATTAAAAAGAGTTCTTTGGAAAGAGAATCAGTAAGAGGAGATGGTAATTTAAAAGTACCATAAAACACCTTCCTTATTATGGAGAAAAATCCTACTAAAGTAACACATAAAATGAAACAGAACTGTATAAACAAAAATAAGCAATCCCAGATAATATTTCTGCAAGAGATACAATAGCAACAGAGAGGGAACAGAGTACATTGTTGATAGTTGAGAGGAGAAAATAATGAGTTGTTCACACAAGACAACGAACTGCTTTTTATTTGGAAAGAAAAGCACAAAAGACCCAAATGATCCTCAAAGAAAGAGTTAAAACTTCAACAATACAAAAAAGAGGAAAATCGGGCTGAGACCTGGTGGCCTAGTGGTTGTGCATGGGATTGTGGCCCACTGGGATGGAGGTTCAATTCCAGCAGCGGCTCCACAGGAGCAAAGGCTGGGCCCCCTACTCCCACCACCAGAGGGCAGTGATGCCCAAAACACAAAAAAAGAGGAAAATCATCATATTAAACAATAAAATAAAAACAAAAAGCAAAGAAAGTATTGACAGGAAAGTCTATAAAAAAAAAGAATTCACTCCCCCACCCCCAAATTATTGAAATCAATGTCACCATAGAGAGCATACAAGAAAATTATGGCAATTCAGGCACACTTATCAATAACAACACTGAATGTAAATGAATTAAACTCACCACTTAAGAGACAAAGACACTGACATAATGGATAGGAAAATACAAGTCTTTAATATGCTGATTATAAGAAACAAACCTTATACATATAAAGAAAGACATAAACCAAAAGTCAAGGGATGAAAAAATTCTTTATCAGGCTAGTGGTAGCTCAAAATTTTAAAAAAGGGCAGGAGCTAATAGGGAGATAATAATAATGAGTACAAGAAGGAAGAAAATATTCTAATATGGATTGTGGTGATGACTGTACAACTCTTCTTGATGTAACTGATCTATTGAATTGTATAATGTGTGAATGAATTATTTGCCAAGAAGACTATTGAGGAAAAAAAGCAGGAGCAGCAAAATTACTCTTTGACAAAAGCTACATCAAAATTAAAAATATAATGAGTGGGAGCTGAGCCCCGGTGGCGTAAGTGGTTGAATGTGGGACTGCAGCCCACGGGCTTGGCGGTTCAAATCCAGCAGCGGCTCTCAGGAGCGGCACTGGGTAGCGCCCACGACCACCAGAGACAGTGATGCCCACCCCCCAAAAAGAGCTATAAGAGCCCCCATAAAAATATAATGAGTGACAAAGAAGGTCATTGTATAATCATGGAAGCTTTGATTGAACAAGAAACTGCAACCATAGCTAATACATCTGCACTAAATTAAAGATCTCCAAAACACAGTAATCAAAATCTTACAGAATTGGGCTGAGCCCCGGTGGCGTAGTGGTTGTGCCCCAGACTGCAGCCCACTGGGATGGAGGTCCAATTCCAGCTCACAGGAGCAAAGGCTGGACCTCCTACTCCCACCACCAGAGGGCAGTGATGCCTAAAAAAAAAAAAACTAAAAAAAAAAAATCTTACAGAATTGAAGAGACCGATAAAAATACATAACACTAGGAGACTTCAATACATCATCTTTAAGCAAAAATTGATTAACTAGAAAGTAAATCCATAAGGATACAAAAGAACTAAGCTACACAATCAATCAACTTGATCTCTTGGATCTATGTCGAATACGTCACCCAACAGAACATATTTTACATTTTTTCCTAGGGCACACCCATGGGACGTTCTCTAGAATAGATCCCATTTGAGGCTATAATACAAGCATCAATACATTCAAGAACATTGAGGTACCGGTGTTGTGAGTGCAGGAGGGCGACTCTGGCCCTGTGCCCCACAGGATGAAGCTCTGAGTAGACTGGCCATCTTCACAATCACTCTGTGCCTGCATCCACTGTGTCAGTCATCTCATTCAGGGCCCCTTCCTCTTTTTGCTGCTCTTCCACTTTACCAAAGTGATAAAGAAGGGCTGGTCTTTCCTGACAGTATGTCCAAAGTACGCAAAATTAAGTTGCCAGCCTTGCCTCTAAAGAGCACTTGGGCCTTACTTCTGTCAACATAGATACGTTTATCCTTTTAGCAGTGTGTGGTAATTTCATTCTTCTTCTTCATCACAATTCAAATGCATCGATTCATCTTTTGGTCTTCCTTATTCAATGTCCAACTTTGGGGTCAGACTCACCTTAGTCCTCAAAGTAACACACTTGCTCTTCAATGCACGTCAGTGTAAGCGGTCTTGTGCAATCCGTCTTTGGGCTTCCTGACGGCTGCTTGTGTGTGAAGGTGCCTGTGGACTCCCAGCACTGGTGATTTGATATGTCATCCCTGGTCCGAGCATCAAGGCCTGAGAAGGGCCCCAAGCAGTAAATTCCAGAAATGATGTTTCCCCCAAGCACATCTGCTCCCCATATACGCTTAGAAAAAGCTGTGTCCGACAGATGCCTGACTCACCACTGTGCAAACAAAGTACGCTTATTTCAAAGTATGCTTATCTCCTTTTTGTCTCTTGTACGCTTTGTACCACAGTTGAAATATTCCCATTTGAATGCTTGGAATGCCAAGATTAGCACATTGCCCGTTTGTTTGGTGCATCTGATGCAGCAGAGGCTTGCCGGTCTCAGAAGTATAAAACCCCATTGTAGAATCAACTCAGTGCTCTTCTCTCTTCTCCCGAGAGTGGAGTGAAGTGCCCTGTGCCCCTGTTCTGGCCTTTTCGTCTTAGTTAATTGTGCGCCGCTCCACAGAACAATTTGATTGTGGGTGCTTGAGCGGAGACCTGAAAGAAAACTTTGTGAAGAGGGACACTCTGCATCACGACTGCGCAGCCCCATTGTAAGTAGTGTGGATTTTAGGGAACGTATTTATAAGAAATTCTGGTTGGGGATTTTTATATAGAGAAGGGTCATGGGGAAAGGTGAAAGTAGGTCTAAAACATATTCTAGTAAAGCATGTCGAGTTGAACCCCGGTGGCGTAGTGGTTGTCCGTGGGAATGCGGCCCACTGGGACGGAGGTTCAATTCCAGCAGTGGGGCTGGGCCTCCTACTCCCACCACCGGAGAGCAGAGATGCCCCTCCTCAAGAAAAGCATGTCTTGGAGCCACAAAGAGGCAACCCTCAGGTTTCTTAGGACATCCTGACCTCTGGGGAAATCATGTTTCTTCTTTGGGATTTTGTTTTCATTTCCATTTCAGGAAATGAATGCTCCCTTCGGGGGAATGGTCACATCAATGAAAACACCATGTTAACATTTTTTTTCTCCTTGAATTGTTAAGCGCTATGAACCACAAGAAGATGGCGTGCTTCTCTGCCAGCATGATTTTTCTCATGGTCTTTGCCCAAACCTTTGGGCTGGGAGGCACTGCTGCTTTGGGCCCCCAAGACGCTGCACACCCCAGGCAGAGAGAGTCCAGCAAGCATTCCCTGGAGGAGCCTTCAGTTGGACTTCCACCTCCCCAGACAGTGTCACTCTCGGGCATCCAGGACAGTAAAGAGCTAGATGAGACCTGTTGTTTCAACGGGGGCACCTGCATACAGGGGCTCACCTGTGCCTGCCCTCCTGGCTTCTATGGGCGGAATTGTGAGTATGATGTCCGAACAGAGAACTGTGGGTCGATACGCCATGGCACCTGGATATCCGAGAAGTGTTACTTCTGTAGATGCTGGCATGCCCGGTTTTACTGCTACCATCAGAAGCATCTGCCTGAGTGTGGTGGAATGACTGTGTGATGGACATGCAGCCAGCACTTCCAGGACCACGGAATTAACGCCACCTGCATGCTCCCTTCTTGTGCTAGCTGGCACCTGCCTTTCTGCTGTTCTGTCCATTAACATTTGCGATTTTCTGAACTGGCATATGTAGGTGTCAAAGAAATGTCATGGTCTATAAGAGTTGCTGATCTAATGTTGTAACTGAATGATGCTCACTTGTTAGTTGCCTTGAAATAATGAATTTTCAATCATGGTCCCTAGTATTTCCTTCATGTCTCGGCTATTCCTTTCTTTCATCTCACCCTTCTTCCCCCAAAACTTTTTTTCAGTTGACTTTATTTTGTACCCAAACCCTATATTTCTTGATACCCCCAGCTTTATAAAGGGGCTAATATTAATGTCTTTCTTTAATTATAAGATTTCTATATTTATATTGTTCAAAGCTATGCCTACTGTGTAAATGGGAGTAAAATATTTAGCAGAGTTGGCCAAATAAATACTGAGTATCTTTAAAGAAAAGGAAAAAAACCCTCTTTAATAGAAGGGAGGAGTCATATGGGAGTGGGAGAGTCATGAAAAGACAAGTCTCTGGGATACTGGGGAGAAAGAGGAGGCAAGTGGAGGTGCATGATGAAGACGGTGTAGAGAATCAAATCAAAGGCTACACTGAAGGGCAGGACCTGGCATCACACAACCTGGACCAAGAGGAGTCCAAAAAATCATGGAACAGTTCATTGTCCTAAATTTCATTTTCCCAAGAAAATTTTGAAGCTCCCTTGTCTAAGACTGTTCGGGGGATTATTGTGTCAATTAAAATGCCACGCGAACATTTCTCTGTGTTGTTTTTTGTTTTTCTCTCAGCTAATTTTAAGAATAGAGTTTTAAAAATACACTTTAGTGAGGGCTCATGCAGCTCTTATCACAATCCACACAACCACATTTGTCAAGCACATTTGTCCATTTGTTGCCATCATCATTTACAAAACATTTCCTTTCTACTTGAGTGCTTGGTATCAGCTCCTCCCTTTCCTCCTCCCTCCCTTATGAACCCTTGATGATTTATAAATTATTATTACTTTTTCATAAGCATAAAACCTCAGGTAAAAAAATCTATCTGTGTTTATCTCACAAGATTGTTTAACTTATATTTCTCTTTATTCAAGTATTTTAACTGTTGTAGAAGACCAGAGAAAATGTTCACAGTAAGCTAGGTAAAACAGTCATCTATATTCTAAAGGCCATCTCTAAAACATGCTAAGTACGTGGGTGCAGTAAAAATCAGAAATCACATTAAGATAAACTAGCACCCACTGTACTGAGGAAAGGAAGAGAACGATGCGAAGGCCTTCACCCGTCGTGGAAGGGCTTGGGAAAGGGCCGGTAAAGACTTGACAGGGGCTCACTGCAAGTGAGAGAGTATTTTCGTGGCGACCTGGTCTCTGCAGGTGCTAGTGAGGATCATTTGGGAACCTTTGCAGGAAGAGGACTAGAAAGAGGAGGGTTGCTGAGTCCCGGTGGTGCAGTGGTTGTGTGCGGGACCGCGGCCCACTGGGCTGGCAGTTCAAATCCAGCAGCAGCTCTCCGGGAGCAAAGCTGGGCCTCCTGCTCCACCCCCCCACCCTGAGGGCAGTGATGCCCAAAAAGAAAGAAAGAAAGAAAGATGAGGGTCATCAGTGCAGTGGGCAGTCTTGTATGAGCTATGCAGACTTACAGAGGCAGACTGTTGTACCCCCAAATGAGTATGAATTATACGATGAAGCTCTGAACAAAAAGAGAAGCAACTATTCATTTATTACCTAAGGTTTCTCAGTGCCTGAGGGCGGGGAGTGGGGGATTGTGTGTGTGTGTGTGTGTGTGTGTGTGTGTGTGTGTGGTGCGAATGTGTGTGGGGGGGATGGGTCTTACCCCTGGGAGTCCTCAGGCAGCACAACATTAGAGGGTGATTATCCTGAAAGAAAGTTTAAGGCTGTTAAACAACGTCCAGGCAGCCTAAGCTTTCCCAAGTCGAGAGGGGGATAGCAGAAGAAGGAGATGTAGAAACCAGATTAGCACTCCCTGTTGACGTCCTCTGCCATCTCCCTGATGGAAATAACCCGGAGGGCTGCAGGGGAGTTCAGCATCACCTTGTCCCTCCTCAGCTGTTAAAGGATATTGAACATAAGGACTCTCCTCTGATGCTTAGCATGATATGATCTCCAGCAGAAAGAGCTCCCCGGGGAGAGGACTGCCATGCTCTAAGCAAAGCCTGCCTTTCCCCTGTGGACAAGCTACAACAGGGTCCTTGGTGGGTTGAGGGGCAGAGAACCAAGTGCATAGGAACATGGAGCATGGAGTGCTATAGATGTCAACCAGTGGCTAGGATGCGGTGGCTTTGCCACTGCTCTGGCCCAGTTACAGATGCCGAGCAAGGAATTTTGCAGATACTTGTCATTTGTTTGCACACCTGGGAGAGAATAGTTCCCTCTGGGGAAAGGCATCCTAGTTATATGGCTGGACACCAATGTAATGATGAGTCCTATGTGGAGCTTGTATCCCGTTTACCAGAAAAATAAAATAAAATGAAAGGACTAAGAACAAACAAAGACTGACAGACCACTGTCCTTAAGAAGATCAGTCATTCAGACACTGTTGAGTCTACGGTGTAGACGGTTTGCAGTGGACCTTGACTAATCACCATGCTAACCACAGTTGCCAAGCTGAAATCTGTCCCTACCAGGAACAGGGCACAATTTCAGATTATATGAAGATTTGCAAAGGAATTGGGTCTGCTAACCTTCTGGCTAGGTGAGGGCCAATTTAACCAAACCCAAGAGAAAAAAAAATGTTTTAATTACGGAAAGATGGGAACATTTTCAAAAATATTGCAAGCATGATGAGTCAAGGGTCTGTCAGACACAACTCTGTCTAAGCGTTTATGGGGAACGGCTGTGCTGTGGAGAAACATCATTCCTGGAATTTCGTTCTTGAGGTATTTCTCATGTCTCGGACTGCAGAGATGTGTTTCTACATGAGGAATAGTGTGCCAGACCCTGTAGTCACCAGTGCTGGGAGTAGGCCACAGACAGCTTCTTCCAGGTCTTAAGTGTAAACTTGATACCTAAGTAAGGCAAAGACATCACTAGATGTGTCAGTCTGGGTAGGCCAGAGAAACAAATCCAGGGAGATTATATGCACATAAGAAAAGAATTTTTGGGCTGAGCCCCGATGGCGTAGTGGTTGTGCGCGGGACTGCGGCCCACTGGGATGGAGGTTCGATTCCAGCTCCACGGAGCAAAGGCTGGGCCTCCTACTTCCACCACCTGAGGGCAGTGATGCCTCCCCCCCCCCCAAAAAAAAGAATTTTATATAAAAGAGCAATTGTATACTAAGAAAGCATCCCAGCCCTGTCCAGATCAAGTTCATAAGTTTGATATTAGCCCATATATCTGATACTAGTCTATAAGTTCCTCTTCAGACTCATGCAACACACTCAATGATGCTGAATGCAAGACGATCACAGGCCAGTGGGTGGAAAATCTTGTGGATTCAGTGGCAGTGGAAATATCTCCCTGCTGATGCAGGTCTCCATGTGGCGCCTCCAGCTCCAGGGCTCCATCAGCGTAGCTCCATGTGGCTTGTCAACAGGAATGTCTCTTGGGAAGGTGAAGCAGAGACAAAGTCTCCCACCTCCAGGGAGGAAGTCCCAGAATCATCTGGGGAAGGCCAGGTACACACAGAGACCTCATTCACTGTGACTCCAGATTTGCAAAGTGACAGACCATGTAACTGCCACACTAGGTTTGAAAAGTATAGACCAATATCTCTGATAGACACAAAGATTTTCAACAAAATTCTAGCTAATAGACTCCAACAAAGCATTTAAAAAGATCCTCAAAAATCAAAAAGACTGGGATGAGCCCCGGTGGCGTAAGTGGTTGAGTACAGGACTGCGGCCCGCGGGCTTGGCAGTTCAAATCCAGTGGCGGCTCTCAGGAGCAGCACTGGGTAGCGCCCCGACGACCTGAGGCAGTGATGCCCAAAAACAAAAACAAAAAACAAAACAAAACAAAAATCAAAAAGACCATCATGATCCAGTGGGATTCATACCAGATATGCAAAGATGGTTTATAACTAGAAAAACAATTAATATAATTCACCATATAAATAAAAATAAAGGATAAGAACCATATGATCACATCAATCAATGTAGAACAGGCACTTGATAAAATTAGGCATCTGTTCTTGACGAAAACACATGGTAAAATAGGAATAGAAGGGAAATTCCTCAACACAGTAAAGGTCATATATGTAAAATCAATGGTTAGCATCTCAATGGAGAGCAATTGAAAATATTCCCCTTTAGAACAAGAACCAGACAGGGTTGCCCTCATCACTACTCTTATTTAATATAGTCCTGGGAGCCTTAGCCAGATTTGGAAGACACCAAAAAGATTAAAGGCAACCACATTGTGGCAGAAAAAAACCAAAACTCTCTTTATTTGCATATTATAAAATTCCCTATATAAAAAACTTCAAAGATTCAATTTTAAAAATACTAGAAGTAATTGAAAATTTTGGTAATGTGGAAGATTATAAGATTAACATACAGAAATCAGGTGGATTTTTGTGTATTAAAGAAGATGACATTGTAAAGGAAATTAACCAATATCATCTATAATAAGTATTCAAAAAGAGAAAATATATAGAAATAAGTGCATGAGGGAGGGGGGAAGTGGGGAGGGAGAGATAAAATGAGCTGATTCCATAGGCTCAAGTAGAAAGAGAATGTTTTGAGAATGATGACGGCAACAAATGTACAAATGTACTTGACACAATGTATGGGCTGTGATAAGAGTTGTATGAGCCCCCCAAAATGATTTAATAAATAAATATTACCAGAGAAACAAAAGACTTATACAAAGGAAATAACAAAGCACTTATACAAGAAAGAAAGAAAGAAAAAGAAACCAAAAGAGATTTACACAAATTGAAGAATATTCAATGCTCCTGGAGAGGAAAACTAAAGATAGTGAAAATATCAATAGTACCAAAAGCATTTTATCAATTCAATGCAACTTCAATCCAAATCCTAGCACAATTATTTAAAGAAGTGGAAAAATCGATCATTAATTTTATGTGGACCAAGCATTTACACTGGTACAGATCAGAGCTGGAAGCACAGTGAATTCAGGACAGATAAACCTGCCAGGACCAATAATGAGAGCAGTGATACCAGGACAGTAAGAGGAAGGTGGGGGGAAAGAGCAAGATCCGATCATAATGATCTATCCCCATCCTGGGGAACGGACGACAGAAAAGTGGGTGAAGGGAGACATCGGCCAATATAAGAAATGAAAGATAATACGAATTTATGAAGGGCTCACGAGGGACGGAGAGTGGGAGAGAAAGGAGGAAAGAATGAGAAGCTGGTTCTAAGGGCCCATGTAGAAAGAAAATGTTTTGAAAATGATGACCACAACAGATATACAAATGTACTTGCCATGAAGTACACATGGATTATGATAAGTGCTATACAAGCACCAGTAAAATATTTTTAAATATTGTATGTGAAAAAGAAAGAAACTCAGGGTAATCAAAGCACAAAAATAAAATTGAAGTCCTTTTGCTTCCATATTTTAAAGCATATTATATAGCATGGTAATCCAAACAGTTTGATGTTGGTACAGTGATAGACATGAAACCCAATGGGTTTGAATAGCAAGCAAGAGTTTCTGAGACTGTGACTCTGGATAGGGGCCGATAGTCTCTCCTGAGAAACACCTGATTGTCAGAAACACAGCCTCTAATGGACCAGCATGGGGCCTGTAGGCACAATTGGACAGCCATAATTAATTAAAGTTTATGGTAAAGTCATAGGCAATATGAAAGATAGACATAATGGAGTCAGACACATTTCATGGTCGCATGCTCACCTCAGTCCCACTTGGTGATCCGTGTGGAGAGAGCGTGGGCAGGAGGAGGAGAGAGTGTGGGGAAAGGAACAGGGAGGAGAGGGAGAGGAGTTGGGGGAGGAGAGGCAGCCGAGAGAGAGCCCCTTTATTCTAACCAAGCTTTATAAGTCATTTGGGGACATACAAGATCCCTAATTATAGGTCAGGGCATAGGTCACAGGAAAGGGTTATCCTATAGGTTATACAGTAATGAGAGGGATGATCTACAGGCATACACCTAATAGGAAAGGGAGGTATTGGGGTCTCCATGTGATGAGGACGGACCCCAGATTCACGGTAGCCTAACTTTGATTACCCTTGGGCTGCAGACTTGATTTAGCCAAAGCTTTCAGGGGAAGTGACCCATGGTCCTAAGAACAGGGAGTCAGCTCTATCTTTTGTGGGAGAGATAATGGTGTCTGGATGGCTGGAGCCTTTAGAAAGAATATTCTCTGAGCTTCTGACCCCCCACCAAATGCTGGCAAATAGTTTCTAGTGTTTGCTTAATATTTTGGAGGAGATATAATTGTGGAAAAGCCTTATCATCCTGCCACCTGATGGATTTGAACTGACAACTATTTATGTAACACAGCCCAAAACATGTCATGATGCAGCATCACCAGGAATCCTTAGCCAGATGTCATTTAATCCTCAACCAGAAAATAGGAGCTGATGAGTTTCTTTGACCTCCAGAAAATAACTATCACATTGCCCTGATGTTGGGTCCCTGGCTCCTGGCTTGAGCCCTCCATTCCCTGACAAGACCTACCTGAGTCCCAGGGGTTGTGGTTGAGTGGGCAGATGCATGGGGGTGAAGGTGTACCTGCAGTGTCACGTGGAGGACTCAGAGGCATGGAAGCAGGCATGGAACTGAGGGTCAGTCCAGTGTGCAGAAGGTGGCTAATCCCACATTTGGGGGGGGGGTTCCTACTCAACAGATTGCCACTCAACAAGCCAGCAGTCATGACGAGTTCCTCAGCTACTGGAAGGGGTGATGTTAATCAAAAATTGCTCCTTGGCTCCTCCCACTAGCATGACTGTGACTTTCCCAGCCAGGGGTCACCCCACTGAGCCCCAGGGCACAGCCCACTGAGCCCCAGGGCACACCAGCCTTGTCCGTGAACAGTCAGCATGCTCACCACTGGGTCAACAGCACAGGCCCGATAGCTAAACTGCCAACCCCAGACCCTGCCCTGCTGCTGCCCACAGACTGTGGAGCTGCAGTGAGCTTCTGTCTCCTCATCTTCACAACACACAGCGAATAGAGCCAGACTCACAGGATGAGCGGATCAAACGAGGTAAATGTGCCAAGACCCTGGCCCATAAACAACACTGAGCAAATACTATGTGCTCAGGAGAGCCCAGGGCCTGTCTGCTCAAAGGGCTTTGGGACACAGCAGTGATTCACTGGATCGGTCATTTTCAAGCATCTGGAGGAAGGAGCACAGAGTGGCTAGGTGTGCCACAGACTCAAAATACAAAACAAAAAACAAATAAACTCACTCTCCTTGACTCCCTGCTGACTCATAGCAACCGATAGGACAGGCTAGAACTGCCCTCTGGGTTCCCCAAACGGTGACTTTTTATGGAGGTTGGAAGCCAAGGAGTGGCTGGTGGTTTCAAAATGTTGACCTCGTGGACCACAGACCAAGTAACCACGGCACCCCCAGGACCCCAGACGCACAGCCTCAGAAATCAGAAATACCCTCTTCTGCTATGTGACCTTGGGAAAGTGACTTCACCTTTCTGAGTCTTGGCTTCTTCTTTGGTAAAACAGGTGTCAAAAATCACCCCTCCCTCTTGATGATTCCATGAGAAAACCATCCTCAAAGCGCTTAGCTTGGCATGCTGTCTAACATAGGAGGGTCGAGTAAAACATATCTGAGACGGAGGAAGATGCTAGAATGGGGTCCTGCAACCCACAATTGAGGACACCTCCCCACCTGACAGGGACAAAGTCAGGAGTCACTGGAGGCATAGGAGTTAGCTGGACCAGCAGGCATGACCAGGGGTACAGTGTCTTCTGACCTTGAGAACAGAGATAGCCCTGTGACTTCCAACCCCCCTGGCACCACTTCCCTCTTCCATCTAAGTTCCCCCATCAGACAGGGTACGGATGAGGGAGGTGAGGAGCATGAGAAAGCTGGATGTCCACTCTGAGGTCAGACACAAACTCTGCATCTATATGAAGAGTCTTTCGGTATCCTTGGGACCAGCCATAAGGGAGTGAACCTCAGGAGACCCAGCAGACATGTGAGGGTCCTGGGACCAGTCTTTTAATAGGCACAGCTGGGTTTTGCGGTAGAGACCCTTCGCCTGCACTTGGAGGGGCACTCCCAGGAGGCTCCTAGACCATTAAAAAACATGGTCTGCAGGAGTAAGCCCCACTCTCCAGCCAGGCAGTGCAGACCACGTGCATTTCCTTTACACGTCTTCCTCCCTCTGATCCTGCACACTGCTGGCCCACCACCACCTGGGTCCCATGCTCTTCCCTCTCCCACCTGGCACACTGCTGATCCCAATCTGAGATTCTGCTCTGAAGCCAGGATTATCCTTGCAGAGGGCACAGGCTGCAGCTGGAGCTTGGGGGTCTCAGAGAGCCCAGATGTGGGTAGAGGACTACCTCCCTTTCTGGGGAAGTTTTTAGGAGACAGTCTCAGGAGCAGCAGGTGGGGCTACGAGTCAGCTCTGGTCCCTGCTAGGGTGCCTTGGGCTAATGGCTTTTCAGACACAGGGGTGTGTTGATGACCAGCGAGGGATGCACTGTGCACATAACTCAGGTGGCAGGGAGTGGTCCCGAGAGCCTGAGAATCCAATTCTGACTCAGAGTTTTCCCGGTAGTGTATGATGACCCAAGGTAAGTGAGCTGCCCTCCCTGACCTTCCTTTTTTCTTATCTATAAAGCAGAGATCGTGCTCCCTGCCCTGAGTCCATGTGTCAGGCCGTGCCTGAGAAAATGGAAATGAAACTGCCTAGCCAACAATACACGGCCCATCTTCCTACACAAGACACGGAACCCCGAAGCCAGAAACACAAGGACCAACAGATGCTCCAAACTGAAACGTTTCTGTGAGAGCAAAGATGCCCCCCTCCCCTCCCCCCCAAAAAAAGTTAAAAGAGAAGTGGCAATCTGATGGGAAAATTTTCAATTTATGTAATCCCATAGTTCATAGACATAGAACAGACTGTAGTCCCAACAGGCGAGTAAGAGGAAAACAGACAAAGGATATGTGTAGAGGAAATAGCCTATGGTGGGGTTGGTAAGTGTTGGAATTGCCTTGATGGCAGTGCCCTTGACTTTTGGGACATCAAACTTTTGAATCATCTTATGTGTACAATAATGTGATAGGTAGTAGAATGGGATTTTCTATTTGATTCGCGTTCTTGGTTATTCCTAACCCTTTATGTCTTTTCTATTCGCTTTCTTCAGGCTTCCTTTGCATACAGTCAACAGTTCTGTTACATTTGACAGTTCTGTTAACTTCGACCACCATCACAATCTGGTTACCAGTCACGTTCCTCCTGTGGCTTAGATCCTCAGTCTCTGTCACGTCCTCATCATCTGGGGACCAGCTACCAGGCTTCAGTCCATTTGCAAAAAAACGACATGGAAAGGGAACCCATCGTTTATGGTCATTTTTGAAGGAGATTTAGTTCACTCAGCGGCGTGCACTGGAGGGCTTCACAGACTTCATGAAAAATTCTTGACCCGTCTGCCCCGTCCTTCCGTGGACTTGTGAAGCCCACTGCTGCATGGGGCCGTGCGTCAGACGTGCGTTCTATCGCTCAGTGCCCTTTGGCGCTAGGAGTCTACTCAGCAACGTGGCGACCGGGTGGGTTTATTCATTGACCGTTTTTCCCCATTCAAGTGCGGCGGGGCACATACTGAGCCACGTCCAACTTGGGGGGTCACCAGTAACGTTGCAGGCAATGTTGGTGTGCACACGAGCACAGTTTCACTTCACATAGGGGTTGGAGGGCTAGGTAAAGGGGATGCGCAGACTGGCTCGGGCCAGCGCAGGGGCGAGATGCCGCTACTGTCTTTTCAGCAGTCGAGTCCTTTACCCGCTCACAACACCTCCGGGACACTTTCATTTTACCTCTCACTCACTCTCTCACTCTCTCACTCACTCCCACAAGTCAATCCCGATTCACAGCGCCCTTCTAGGACAGCGTAGCGCTGCCCCTGTGAGTTCTCAGACTCGTGCCAGGGGCAGAAAGCCCCTTCTTTCTCCCTTGGAGAAACTGGGGGTTTCAAACTGCTGACCGTGCGGTTAGCAGCCCAGTGTGCTGTTACCAGGGCTCCTCAGGCCTTTCGCCTTTAGCTTCCTTACATAGAGTGGTATTTTATTGTGGTTTTAAACGAATCTTTCTCTTTTTTTTTAAATGTGTGTTTAGCATCTTTTTTTTTTTTAAGTCATTTAATTGGGGGCTCATACAACTCTTTTTTGTTTGTTTGTTTTTTGGGGGAGCACCACTGCCCTCTGGTGGGAGTGGGAGGCCCAGTCTTTGCTCCTGGAGAGCTGCTGCCGGATTTGAACCACCAACCCAGTGGGCCGCAGTCCCGCACTCAACCACTACACCCCTGGGGCTCAGCCCACAACTCTTATCACAATCCATCCATTCACCCATCGTGTCAAGCACATTTGTACTTTTGTTGCCATCCTTATTCTCAAAACTTTTGCTTTCCACTTGAACCCTTGGCAACAGCTCATTCCCCCCCCCCCAATAAAGCTTGAAAATTTATAAATTATTATAATTTTGTCATGTCTTACACCATCTGACATCTCCCTTCATCCACTTTTCTATTGTCCTTCCCCCAGGGAGGGGTTATATGTAGATTCTTGTGATCAGTTCTCCCTTTCTACCCTACCTTCTCTCTACCCTCCTGGTTTCACCGCTCTCACCACTGGTTCTGAAGGGATCATCTGTCCTGGATTCCCTGTCTTTCCCTTTGCTAGCTGTGCCAGTGTTCATTCTCTAGTCTAGCCGGATTTGTAAGATGGAATTGGAATCATGATAGTGGGGTGGGTGGGGAGGGGAGAAAAAGCATTTAAGAACTAGAGGAAAGTTGTATGTTTCATTGTTGCTACACTGCACCCTAATTGGCTCCTATTCTCCCACGACTCTTCTACAAGGAGATGTCCAGTTGCTTACAATTGGGTTTGGGTCCCCACTCTGCACTCTCTCTCATTCACAATGATATGATTTTTTTGTTCTTTGATGTCTGGTACCTGATTCCTTAGACACCTCATGATCACACAGGTTGTTGTGCTTCTTCCATGTGAGCTTTGTTGCTTCTGAACTAGATGGCTGCTCGTTTACCTTCAAGCCTTTAAGACCCTAGACGCTATAGCTTTTGCTAGCTGAGCACCGTCAGCTTTCTTCACCACATTTGCTTTGACCCACTTTGTCTTCAGCAATCGTGTCAGGAAGGTGAGCATCATGGAATGCCCATTTAATAGAGCAAAGTGTTCTTAGATTGAGGAAGTACTTGAGTGGAGGCCCACTGTCGATCTGCTACCTTAATACTGAACCTATAAACATATGCACATAGATCTAGTTCCCTATATTCAATCTAAATATATTTACATATATACATGTCTGTATTTAGACTTCTATAAATGCCCTTTGCCTTCTAGTTCTTTCCCCTATTTCCTTTTACTTTCCTCTTGTCCCACTATCATGCTCAGTCTTCACTTGGGTTTCAGGGATTTCTCTCGGTTACATTACCCTTGATCTAGCCCCACCAGGCCTCTCACACCCTCCTGGCCCTGATTTGGGATCACTTGTTGTTCCCTTGTCCCTGGGTTTAACACTCCCTTCCTTTCCCCCACCTCCCTCCCTTCCATGTCTCTTCGGAACCGCCAGTCCCATTGTTTTGTCCTCCAGATTGTTTATCCTTATATAGACAGGCCTGCAGAGACAATAATATACACAAAAACAAGACAGAGTAAAAGAAAAGAAAAAAACAGCAACAACAAGCTAATGACAAAAACAAACAAACAAACAAACAGAGAGAAAACCCTGTAAATAATTCAAGGTCTGCTTGTTGACCTTTAGGAGTGTTTACTGGTCGAATCTGATGGGGTGCCATGCCCTGGCCCCAAAGTCTATTTTTGGCACTCTGTTGGGACTTCCCTGCCCTGTTCCCCTTGCTGTTGTGCAGCACACCCTTAGTGCTTTGCTTCAGCGTGGTGGGGTCAGATAGGGTGCAATTCCCACATGTGTCTCCAGTGTTGTCCCCATAGGACTATGGGTCAGTGAGGGATGTCATTTAAGCATCTTTTCATGTGATTATTTATCACCCATACACTTACATACACGTTCTTTGTTCACATTTTTGCCCTTTAAAAATAATTTGTTTCCTTATTAATGAGTTTTTAGAGTTCTGTATCTTCTCTAGAAACAAGCCCAATATATGGGTTCACATACCAGAAAACAAAACCAAACAAACCTATTGCTGAGAATGGTGGGGGTCAGAGCAGAGGCCCCAAACCCATCTGTAGACAATAGGACATCCCTCAGAGAAGAGTCACAAGGGAGGGATGAGTCAACCAGGGTGCAGTATAGCACAGAGGAAACACACGACAATTCCTCTGGTTCTTTGAGGCGTAGTCACCCGTCAGGATCATGACCTCAGTCCTGCCTTTCAGTTCTGGCTAGACCAGAGCAGGTACACAGGTACAGATAAAAGCTGATGACACACCGAATCCAGTTCAGAGGAACCTCTCAGGGACAGAAATGGGAGTAGTGATACCAGGTGGGGAGAAGAGTAGAGGGAAGGGGAACCAATCTCAATGATTGACAATGACAGCTCTCCACCCCAGCAGGATGAACAATAGAAACTTGGGAGAAGGGAGACAGTGGCTGGTGTAAGACATGAAAGCAGTAATAATGTGTCATTTATCAAGGGGTCATGAGGGTGCGAAGTGAGAAAGGATGGGGGAAAAAGAAGAGCTGATACCAAGGGCTCAAATAGAAATGAAATATCTAGAAAGCGAGGATGGCAACATGTGTACACATATTCCTGATACAAGTGATGTGTGGGTTGCTCTAAGAGTTGCAAGAGGCTCAATAAAATGATCTTTTGTCCAGAGAGAGTTCGCATCATTTTTCCTAGCTGGAGGCTTATCTCACCATCCTCTTCATCAGGTCCATCAAAGAGTAAACTCAAACCAGGTCGCACTCACTGCCCTTGAGGCCATCCCAACTCACAGTGACCCTCTGAGGACCAAGTGGAGCTGCCCTGGGGCTTTCCAGAGATGGCACATCCTTGTAAACGCCTCATTTCTCTCCCAATCTCAAAGAGCAGAAAAACCTAAACTTTGATGGCCTGAGGAATAATTAATTGATGTAATGGATCACGGTTTGGGAGTCACCTCTCGGAAATCTGTACCCGTCTCCTAAGGGCACCGAGGTTTTTACATTGTCTTCAGATGGTTGTACATTTCGGTCTTTGGAGTTCATTGTTTGCATCGTGTTTGAAGCATGCATCACGGTTCTCTTAGGCTCTTGCCTATGGATCTCCCCTCTTCCAGCACTAGGTTTAGGACAGATGGTCATCCGAAACAGAGGGAGGCCCTCGACAGGATGGACACCGGGTTCACGCGTCAGGACTGCTGTCAGGACGGCACAGGGCCGGGCTGGTACATAGTATCGTAGTATTCTTTGGTACATAGTATCCCTGTGAGTCAGGCCCCTCGGCAGCATCTCAGGACATCTAGCCTTTCTTCATGGAACTGCCTTTGCGACTCGGTAAAGAGGCAGGTGCCTGAGAGAAGGTTCAGAGTAAGCTTCCCACGAGGGTGGAAAGAGCCAGGCCAAAGAGATGCTATCAAACCCACACCAACTCCTGAGACGTGGTGTGTGTCAGAGTACGGGGGTTTCCGAGACTGGTTCTCAAAGCGCATCGCCCAGGCTTCTTCCCTGAAGACACAAATTTCCAGACTTTGCACAGACCGATCCAAGGTAGCCATTCGTGCTGATCAAGGACATCAAAACGAAGCAAGGCACACAGGCGTGCATGGACACGCACTGTGGCAAGTCAGAACCTTTGTAAGCCGGAAATCTTTCAGAGAAGGAAAACTCGGAACTACACAATGAAGTTGGATTTGTAGCTGTCACATGAGAGAGTTACCCCATGAAATCTGTAAAATTTGCAGGGCCCAGAAAAATAGTCATTCTGCTAATTCAAAAAAGAAAATTAAGTGTCTATGTGAGTGAGCTTTAAAAACTCCTTTGGCTCACATCAGCGCCTTTCCTCAGGCAGCAGATAAGGCTCTCCCTGGCCCTTCCTAACCCCTAAGCCATTACGGCTCCTTTTTGTCCTCTGCCTCTGTGCCTGCTTACTGCCCTGCTGCACAGTCTCATGGTCTCGGTGCTGCTCCTCAGTCTGCCTCACAGTCGCCTGGCTTCAGCCTCTGGTCTTCCCCTGGTTTCTGTACTCTGCCCCATGATCCCAGTGGTCGTTTCATAATCTGGTGTCAACTTGAGACTACTAAGTGTGAAGGGGGGAAGTCAGCCTGTCAATCATCTTGATGACCTCCTTTGGAGGTGCCAAGGAGATAAAGAGCTCCCTTGAGACCAGAACCACAGTCTCTGCTTTGTCCCCTATTGACAAGCCATATGGAGCTACGCTGATGGAGCCAGGGCCTTGGAGCTGGTGGAGCCACGTGGAGACCCACGCCAGTGCTCAGAT
>PVJH01023677.1:0-34334 GCA_004026705.1 Nesogale talazaci | reverse complement strand
ATGTGCATCCTTCGATGGGGACCGGACCCTTGGATGACAGATCCAGAACAGATGAGACAAATCCCACGAGAAGATGCTAAGGGCACGTGACCTCCCAAACGCCGGCTTTTCACACCAGCAACGTACGAGTAGGGGGCTCTAGGCCATTAGCTCACAGTCCTAAGGTGAGGACTGTTAAGCTGCCCAATTTGAAAAGAAACGCAAGCCTCCACTCCACGTGTCCAGAGCTTAATCCACAGACTAACTGGCCAAGCCAGCCAGGAAAGGGAGGCCATGAAAACTGGCGCGAGACCTGCATTGTGGGGGCTGTGGGTGCTCGGGCCTGGGAGCAGCAGGGGGAGGAGGGCTGTACTGCAGGCACCAGGCCCAAGCCCCGGCGTCCACAGGGGACAAGACGGGTTTTGCACAAAAGGTAAAACTCTGACTGCAGTCTGTGGCCCACCGAACCCCTTCCGTCAGTCCTGAGAACGAGCCATTTGGAAACAAACTCCCTGCTGCAAGGCCGCTGCGTGCTTCAGGTTTTCAGCAGCTTTGACAGCTGCTGGCTGGGAAAACGAAGGTATGCACGTATGCAGCGTACATTTTAGGTTACGTACACTTTGATCTTGTAACAAAGAATTTCTACTTCACTTAATAAAGGCAAATTACGTGTACTTGGAGAAAGATAGAGATGCTATCATCACACAGGAAGCCAAAGCGAGATCCCTTGTGGCTGCGTCTTACGACAAGCGTCTGTCTTCACAAAATCCACCTCACCCACCAGGAGCAGCCTGCCTGCATGGCGAAATCATCTCCCGCGCAAACGACTGAGTGATGGAGTGACAATCATGTCCATTGTGAGCATCTGGCCCAGGGAAGCAGGTTAGGCCAATGCAAGGATGGGCCCTAAGAGTGGGCTGCCCAGAGCCCCTCCTCTCTCCTTGGGGGCAGAGGGGCTGGGGGACAAGTACACCAGCCGAGAACATCAACACTCAGCCACACCAGCCTTGCGGAAAACGTAAACCTGAAATTGCAACTGGGAGCTGGCATTCTACAAAATTACCAATGCCAGTTTTACAGCACCTATGCCGGGGTGAAACGCCTTGCAGGCAATGCGGAAACAAGTTCTGAAGGCCAGGTGACAGTTTGCTCTTTTCAGTCGATACCTTGTTCACATGCCAGTTCTCTCCGACTATTCAGTTATATATTTAAGACTCTCTCAAGAGTCACTGCGGGAAGTGCAGAGACTCAGAATTCACCAAATATGCAGCGCTTAGGTCTAAGGCCAGAGGTTGTAGAAGGGTTTGAGCTTTGAACCAAAGAGCAGAACAACCCTCCAGCCACCAGCACACTTGCTTTGGACAGGCCCCCCGAAACAGTCCTTGCTGGTCTCCCGAACCTACCGGTCACGAGTGTTCCGTGTGTGAGCACTATGAGAGGCAGTAACTCGCATGTGTGCGAGGAGACTGTCTCATTAACCCCTGAAATCACCACTGCGCTGGCCCTCTGCTCATCTTTTCCGAACCTCACACGCTGCTGGTGGGACCGCACAGGGCGGGGGGGGAGACCCTTGGAAGAGTCTGCCAGGGCACACAAGGGAACTGCCAGGTGAACTAGCAATTCTATATATATAGGTGTGTGCCCAAAGAGAAATGGCGACATGTCCCCTCAAAATCCTGTATTTGAGTATTTACAGCATTAGCATTCAAAAGAGTCAGAAGGTATAAACATCCCTGGTATCTGTCAGCTGATAAATACATGGTATATCCATATATGAGGGGGTATCTCCCCCCCTCAAAAAAGCTCTTTTTCAAAGCTACGCATTAAAATTTTTTTTAATAAAACAACCTTATCACCTTCAAAGTGCTCTGCACTACACTTAAATACATTTGGCCAAATCTGCAATTCCATTCCGGGAAACATTATTTCAAACTCATCTGTTTGGATGGCTAACAGCACCTCCCTTGTTTTTCTCTTTACTCTTCTAAATCATCAAATCGTTGTCCCTTCAGGTCCTTCTTCATTCTCGGAAACACAAAGAAGTGGCTTCAAGCAAGGTCAGGGGTGTCAGGTGCATGGGGCAAGAGAAACAGATTGACTTTTGCCAAAAACAGGCACACTGAGGTGGCTGTGTGAGCAGGTGCTTTGTGTTAAAACTAGTTCCTGTATGCCCCAACTCTGGCCTTTTTTGGTTGTACACTTTTCAGAACCTCTAAATAGAAAGCTTGATTAACAGTCTGACCTGGTGGAACAAACTCCAAATGCACTACGAGTCGACATTTTCGTCTGTTGGGGACATTTCATCTTTTTGAATAAGAAAACCACTCATATACTTTAGTTTTTCCCATAGCACCGTCCCTATAAGCAGGTTCAATACCCAAACAGTGTCTGCAGCATATTCTCCTGAGCAGAACACAAAATGTCACAGCCACACACTATTCTCTTAAATCGGCCGTCACAAAAAGAGAGGTTTGAGGGGAACTGCTTTTACGAAAAATTCACTGTGACTAGAGAGAACCTTCCCAGGAGATGTCACTGGGTGCATAAATCACAGTGAGCTCTTCAATGCTTGACTGAGCGGGGGTGGCGGGGAGAAGACAGGGGCTGGCTATGAAAACTCTGCCCAGCAAAGTTTTCCTTTTGAGGATGATACACCCTGGTATTAATGGGATCTTACTTGGTAATAAAGTACCAATCCACGCGATAATGTGACTCAATCTTGAAAAAGAATTATGTTAAATGAAAGAACCCAGAGGTAAAAAGAGCACGTGTTCTCTGATTCCCTTTACAAGGAATGTCCAGAGTACACACATCCTCCGAGGAAGCAGATTGTAGGTTAGCGGCGGCTGAGGCCAAGGTGGGGGGTGGGGGGGCTGATAGACGATGGTATGGGCTTCCTTTATGAGTTGATGAAAATTGGACTCTGGCGCCGGTCTGTACATGTCTGTGAATAGACTAAGACCCATGAGTCGTATAGTTTAAGTGGGTAAATTGTATGGCATGTGAATGATTAACACTATAAAACTGCTATTTAATAAAAAAAAATCTGTTCTGAGATACTTGAGAATTAGCAAACTTCTTCCACACATCTTGTCTTGTTGATGGCAAAGGCATTAGGTAAAATATGAAAGCCCAACTTACTGCACGGTAATTGGAAACAGCCTGCATTACTTCGATATGCACATTTCTAAAACGTGTCGGTAGTTTAGGAAAATACATCATTACATCAGATATTCCAGGCAGCCTGCCATGAGGCAATTTTACCAAAACCATTGAAAAGAAATCCCCCGAATCAATCTGAGAATACACGTTTTCTCTTACAGCCATATCTTTTAAGCCACCTTTCTCTAAAAGGACCATGCTAAACAGAATTGGGCATGTTCAACTCATTCATTAATTCAACAACTACCCATACCCTGCTGTATCTATGTAACTGGTATGTTGTGTGTGTGTGTGCGCGCGCGCGCGTGCACAGCTGTATACGGACAAAGAGAAGACAACATCCCTGCTCTTGGGGAGCAAGCTGAAAAACACAAGCTTGCAGATTTACTTAAGGCAGGGTGCTGCGCTGCAAGGGCAGAGGGTGTTACTTCCGACAGCGTGACAGGGAGGCAGCTTTCCCCAAGGAAGTAAGGTTTGGAGCCAGCCAAAAAAAGGTGCCAGGCAGGAAGAGAGAATTCCAGGGAGAGGCCAAATGAGGAGGGTAAACCCCAGCCAGTCGAACCGCGAGCTGCTGGTGACCAACCTTCCTCAGGAACCATGACCAGCTAAGCCTGGGTGCCGGGCAAGGACCATGGCAGGCCGGGGCTGGGATAGGATGTCCTACGTACCTGAGGCCATGACAAGGCCTGACGACTGCTGCACAGAGGAAGTTAGCCCTGGGGAAGCCCCGTCTAAAGCAATTCTCCCTTTCTCCCTTAACCTCAGCAGGGGTGACCTGAAGTGCTCCTTCTCCCTGCTGATACTGGTGAGAGACGGGACTGGGGACCTGTGGGCTTACAGACAGGCAGCCCATGAGGCAGGTAGGGTCTAGAAGCACAAAAGCAACTAGCACAAGGAAATGGAAAAGCAGGTCGGCCAGGAGTCACAAAACAGAGGGGTCTGGAGAGTACTTCTAGCTGGGGTCTCAGTAAGGCTTCAAGGGGCTGAGGTTGGAGGGGATGAGGGAAATGTCTGTGGGTGGGCGGGGTGTTAAGGCTTATGCCTTGATCGAACTTTAAAGTCGCTGAAGCCCGTGGCTCAAGCAGTTTCCTCAGCAGTCACAGAGCTTGGCTGGGTCACTCCTTACGGAGCTTGAGGAGCTCTGGCGGCGGCACGGTGGGTTACACACTAATCACAAGGTCAGCAGTTCAAAACCACCAGTCCCTGAGCGGGAGAAAGAGGTGGCTTCAAAAACCCACAGGGGCTACCCTACCCTGTCCTGTATAGGGTCACTACAAGTTGACATCGACTGGATGTCAATGAGTTTGGGTGGAGTTTGGCGGCTGCACGAGGAAACTGGCCCTTAAACAGGCGATTCCCCCAGGCTTCAGAGTACGTCCATCTCGTTGCAGAGGGCCAATCGCAGCGTTGCCCAAAACCCAGAGCTATTCCGTGTAGTTAATGTGCACAACGTGCTGCCGAATACGCACACTCATGACATGCTTGCGTAGAGGCTTGCACTTAGGTAGTATCGCTGTATCTCTAAGGTCAGAATCTCACAGGATGATTTTGAACTTGCACTGCTAAGCTGCCGCTTGTCCTTAAGAGACCAAGCATTCTCAGTCAGGCCCTCAATAGTCCCTTCCTGTTCCCCACAGCACCAAGAACCCAGGGACACCTCTTTCAGACGGAGTCTCAGAATCCCCCAGAAACAGTCCATGGCCAAACTCACCATAGAGAGCTGTCCACGTTTGATTAATTACATCTAGACACACAGTTCCTGACCTGAAACAGATGGAGAGAATGGCATTTAAAAATTAAAAAAAAAACAAAACCAAAAACAAATTATAAGGTTGGTTACATGTAACGGGCAACTAATTTTATTGAGCAAGTATTATTAAATCATATTTCTAATTGACTGAAGAAAAGAGTTCCAATTGGGGGACAGCATGAGGAGGAGGAGGAGAAGATTTATGACGTCTCAAGTATCTTCTTACAGACAAAATGGGGGGTAGGAAACAGTAATTCTACAAATAGGGAATCCAGACAGCCCCTAGGCAGGGGCTGATGCAGGCACCACCTTGCCGCCTGGCCCTTCTGGGCCCGAATCTAATCACAGGAAGACCCCCAAGACACCCACGTGGAGGGGGCGCTCTAGAAACTGTCTCTACATCCATGAATGCATCAGTTTCATAAAGGACAATGACATGCAAGATATAAATTTGGATCGGGTAGTGTACTAAAAGGGGGGGGGGAATGCTACAATGCTCTAATATTACATTTTACTGCTCCGATATTAAAGTTTCGAATCTGACAGATGTCCTGTGGCTACTACATAAGGGAACAATCTCATTGTTAGGAAATGGCCATTAAAGCACTAACAGACAATGGGGCATGACAGATGCATGCAAGTTACTCACACAGGACTCCGAATTCCTGGGGTGTGCGCATGCCCATGCATGTGGTACGCACAGGTGTGCATTTAACCATAAATTTTAGTTTTGTGACCAAAAGACCCCTCTAGTCCAAATGAAACAGAAAGTTGGATGCGTTATCGTCACACTTTAACACACTGATGAAAACTACTAGATTCACGAGTGACGGCGACCGTCCTTGGAGTCTGTCTTCCTGTGCAGAGCTGAGAAACAAGGGCACGGCCAGCGGTCTCTGGGTGCTCCCCCGGCGGGTCTGAACTGCCTGGGGGAGAGGTTCCTATCTCCAGGCCACTACCCGTATACTCCTCACCGAGATCCAAAAAGGCCGGGACTTGGGTTTTCTGGTTTTTGGTACGAGAGAACAGTGGCTGCTAAGATGCAAACATTTTACATTTCTAGATGTAAACAGTTACTTACGCTTCATCAATGTTGGGATGGAAAATTTTATTCATGAAGCCTGTAAAGAGAGATGTCCATTAGCAGCAAAAAGTGGCCGGAGGACAATGGAGGGTCAGCTCCTCCGTACTATTTCAGCATAGCACAGAGGGGACTGACCATACCCTATTCCTCCCCCCCACCCCCCAACCTTTGGATACAGGCAAGCTCACATTCTCCTGACAGCTCCAGGGACTTCAAACCCACTGGGCGTTCTGGAAATCAAAGGAGCAAACTTTGGGAGCAGTTATGCTTTCTCTACAAACACCCCTGGAAGACAGACTACATATTATGACCAAGTGAGAACTGGCATCACGATCAAACGTAAGGACCCTCGCTCTCACTCCACCTCCCCAGCTTCACTGTCCAGGCTCTGGAGCGGGCGTTGGGCACGAGAACTTCTTCTGAAGCAGTGACTGGTCCCGTGCCGACCGACACACGCCGTGTGGGAATGCGGATGAAGAAGCTGTCGAAACCCTGGGACTCCCTCCTTTTCCAAGCCACATAGGGTGTCATAAGAACAGTGACCAGAATAGTCCTTTGACTCTGGTCTCCTCATTCCAGGAAAGCTACTTTTGACTACACTTGTGCCAAGAAATGAGTCAAGAAGTAAACTAAAAAAATTAAAAAAATGTTTTGGTCCCAGGTCTGTTTTTGGTGTGTGTGTTTTTTAATGCATTCCTAGAAAAGAATCAATTCAAACACATACTGGTGCTCACCTTCCAAGGAGAAGCAAATGCATTTTCTAGCTTCAAGTCCATGATGTTGTCAGTGTTTAAGTAAACCAGAGATACAGAGTTCTAAAGCAGATTCCCAGTGCAGCTGCCCCTGTCACATCTTCGTCACCCGGTTTCCCTTTGAGACTTCCTTAGTCTGTGCCTTCAATAGATAACCACCATCTCTGCATCCCAACCCTGCCACGTCCCCGCTCCCTCCCGCTCCTTCTGCACAAGTTCTCTGCCATTCACTGGAAAGCTTCTTGGGTCAACACCCACACTGTGCCTTCTCGGGGCACAAAGATCCTATAAGAGGCTCTGCAGTGCTTCAGGAGGACAAGGGACACGAAGGGACAGATGGCTGCTGTGACTGGCGGGGGACTCAGGCAGGGGGAGCGCGTCAGGGAAGCCGCAGAGGGCGTGGCTCTGGAGGAGGGTCTCCAGGATGGGTTGGGACAGAGGTGGACTCCCCAAAGCAGAGGAACCCCCCTCAATTAGAAACCGGGCAAACGAACAGAGAAACCCCAGTACATTCCACGCTACCTCTGCTTCGGACAAGCACTCATCTCCAACCTGTTTCATGCGTTATCTACGACTACCAAAAAGGATCCACGTATGTTTACATTACTCTGCTGCTGAGATGCCTTTTGAACTATTACTACTTCCTATTACTTTTTCATTAAGAAAACTCAGGACGGCTCAAAGTCTAGATTCCAGAGGTATGCTGTGAAAGCGCAGTGGGAACCGAGCCAACGGACACTCTCCCATCTTCCTGTGAAGAGGAGAAAAGGCCTGCTAAACACATGCGAGTGCATGGAGGCCCGTGAAGATATCCACTCACTGCAGCGTTGTTTAGAACTGCCCAAACTCACATGAGGGGACAGTCCATGTATTGGCAATCCTATCTAGCCAAAGGTAACAAACTAGATCAATAGTTCTCGAACTTGAGCTGGAAACTACCCTGAACCATATATTCCACACCTAAGTATTTTGAGGGAGGGTGCAAGGCCAAGATCAGGGTAGGAACAGGACTGGGGTCAGAGCGAAAGATGGCTTTCAAACACGAGTTCAAAAACCTCACTGCCACCCAGTCAATTCCGATGTGTGGGGATCTGGAAGGACTGAGCACCACTGCCCCGTGGGTTCCTGAGATGGCAGGTCTTCATGGGAAGAAAAAGCCTCATCTCTCTCCCAGGGAGCAACCAGCTGCAGGCTTCCAACTGTCGACCTTGTGGTTAGCAGGCTGATGCGTAACTCACGACGCCACCAGGCCTCCTTCCAACCCAAAAGCCCTTTTGAAAAAGGGGCAGCGTGCTCAGATACTTTCCTTGTTGTGTTTTGCGCCCATGTGTCAGGCGAGACGCTAAAAGCAAACACTCACAAATGGCATTCATTCCGGAGTGGGAGCACTTCCGGCTCATCCTTCGGCAATCAAGTGCACCCCGAGCTCCTGCCTCCCACCAAAGGTGGGGTCCCAGCCAGAAAAAAGGGCAAGAAGGACGCAAACTCCTGTCACCTGCTCTTGGTTCTGGGCGATTGTCCCGCTTGCTTCCATTCTCCTCTTCCAGCCTGTCAAAGTTTCTACCACGTGCAGCTGCAGTAGTTATGAACAGTATGAACAATTCAAGAGTCTACCCTATTGTATATTTATGAATTCAGAATCTTTTTTTTTGGGGGGGGGGGCATCACTGCTCTCCGGTGGTGGGAGTAGGAGGCCCAGCCCCACTGCTGGAATTGAACCTCTGTCCCAGTGGGCCGCAGTCCCGCGCACAACCACTACGCCACCGGGGCTCAGCCCTCAGAATCTTTTAAGAGGGGAACAGTCCCCCAATCAGTGTTCTAGCCGAGCTCTCTTATCGTGAACATTCCATCTTAATCATATAAATTTCTAACAGAAAACTCGTGGACTTGAAGACCATTGAGAATAACACACCACTGTATCACAGGGCCAAGAAACTTCCCCACCATGCAAAATACTGTACTTCTAGTCCAGGGACCGGCTCTGTCTGTGAGAAGCGTAGTGCGTGAAGCTACCATCCGCATGTAAACGTGGTTGCTGCTGCTGCTGCTGCCGCCGCCCAGAGCCCAGCCCTGCTGGCCCCTCACTCTAATGCCCAGTGGGTACCAACTGCGGCAGAACTGGCTCCAGAGAATCCCACGTGCCTCGAGGACACCAAGGCCTGGCATGGAGGCAGCAAGGGCTTTGTATCAGAGGACAATGCAGTGCAGACGAGGAACAGGGAAGGATGGGGTGAGGGGCGAGGGTTCAACAGGGTGGCAAGGGTGGCTTCAAGGAGGAGCTGATGTCAAACTGGAAGGGTGGGGGTGAGCCTTTGGGCCCCCAGGTCTGGGCAGCAGGGTTGACCGTGGAGCAGCTCTGAGCCAGGTCAGCCCCAAGAGGCATGAACAAGGGCAGGGAACTAGGAAAAGGGGGTCGGCTGCACAGTCCTCGGGGGCTGGGCCCCTTTAGGGAGGCTGGGTTTCACTGAGTCAGACAGGAAGCCACAGAGCCTGGGGCTGGGACAGTGGCAGACACATCCTTCAAAATAACAGATTCCGATGTTAAAAAGCGAGGTGTGGGCTGAGCCTGGTGGCGTAGTGGTTGTGCGTGGGACTGCGGCCCACTGGGATGGAGGTTCAAATCCAGCAACAGCTCCATAGGAGCAAAGGCTGGGCCTCCTACTCCCACCACCAGAGGGCAGTGATGTTCCCTCCCCAAAAAACAAAACAAAAAAAAGCGAGGTGTGGGGAGAAACAACTCCATCGGGAGTCCATGCAAAAGTACCTGGGCCAATATGGTCTCAATACTGTTTCCAACCCAGGCGAGCTTTCGGCATGGTTAGGAGCAAGAGGAGTTTAGTGGAAAGGGCGAGAGGAACACAGCTAACACGTCCTTTGGAAACAAGTGTGTCCGAGGCCAGTCCCCAGCTTCCCTGCCAAGCACAGGCATTTGCTGAGAATCCAGGGGCTTCTGGGGCAGGCTGGAAGGACCCAGGGAGCAAGGGACGAGGAGACTAGTGCCCACTTGGCTGTTAAGTGCAGCCATTCCACTCCTCCAGGGTAGACAGAAGCCTCGCCCAACAGAGCTGGGCACCAGGACTGCCCAAATCTCAGAACTGCACATTCTATGTCCAAAGATCCCACCAGCTCACACTACAACTCTGGGGTGACTGCCACGGTCAGAGCCCTGCGAACACAGGACTTCAGGGGAGATGCACAACAGTTCGCGGTGTGCAGAGAACCATCCTCCGCTGGCCGGGGAGGGCTGTGGCTTTTGTTTAGTGAGGCCTTAAGTCCAAGGTGACTCTGGGTGGGTTTGCACCATCAGACTTCCAGTTCGTCGCCTGGCGTGTCACTCCTGAGCCACCAAACGCAGGCGCCCTCTGGACTGGCTGTCAACACTGTGAAGACGCACGTGCTCCACAGGTTCTGGGCAGTCTGCGAGCTAGCGGGGGCTGCGGGAGAACTTCCTACTGGCCCTTTCATGGCACGTCCATTTGCGTTCTCAACAAATCCTTCAGCCCAACCAGCCTTTCCTGGCTGCACCTGCAGCCGCTGTAAATGATTGACCAGGCTCCGTGCCTTTTCTTGCCCTAACTTCCTCGCTCAGTGCAGCCCAGTCAATTCCAACTGAGTGAGACCCTCAGGGCCGAGGAGAACTGCCCCCTAGGGGTTCTGAGAAGGAAAATCTTTATGGGAGCACACAGCCTTATTCACCCGTTCTTGCCCTGACTCACCGCATGGAGTCACTCGCAGTGACGCCACAGGACTGGGTCTAGCTGTCGCTGTGAGGTTCTGGCTGAGGATGTATTCCTTTACAGGAGCAGAAAGTCCTTTCTCTCCCTATACGGCCAGAGTGCCTTGCTTGCCCTAAAGGCAGGCTAAAAAACCACCACCCATCCATCGGTCAGTTCTGGCTGACCTACAAGTTCGACCCCAAGACACACTTGGGAACAATCTTTTTCATAGCTCAGGGCCTGCCAGACCGGCAAAGTGGGCAGACCCTGAGTGGCAACCTTGCCTTTTGAAGCACGAGCACTGCCAAACTAATTTCCACAAAATCAAAACTATAAACGAAGCACAAAATCTTTCAGCTCACTTTAGGGCCTGTTCAGCAAAGTACCCACAGTGTACAAGTAGAAAGGGGCGTGGGCGACCTCCTCCAAATGTACTCCTGGACGAGAGGAGGCCAGCACTTCTGGCGAAACCATTCACGTTCTGGACGGCGCTGCTAACAAAGGAGCTTCTGGTGGAGGGGCCGGGCGAGGAAGCCCGAGCAGGGCCGTTCTCAGGACCGAGCCTGTTTTCCCTGGCACGCGCGCTTTCCTCTTGGCAGGACTGCTGGCACCACACTAAGGAATAGGTCGGCAACCAGAGAATTTTCCCAACGCTTGTTTCCACTCAACCAGGAACTATTTTGAAGGTAGTTTTAAAAGAACGTACTTTGAAAACAGCTTTTCTGGAAACCTGGCAAGGTGGGGGGGAGCATGCGATTTTTAAAATCCCAACGATTCAGGATTTTACTACCAGCAGTTTCTAATGTGTTTCAGGGACCTGCGAAGAGACACTCAGGGCTTCTTTGTTTCATCTTTGGATGTGGGTCTAGCTCGTGGGGAAGGCAGAAGGGCAGCAGGAACAAATGGCCGGCTGGAAGGCCTCTGTCCGACGTCTTTGGTAGCTAGCATTGTTACCCATCCGGACAGAGAGCGCAGGGGAGTGAGCTGGAAGCACGGGCCATGCCGCAGCTGTTCCACCGGCACTCAGCGCAAGCCTGGGCTCACAGGCCAGGGGGCAGAGATGGGCAAGCAGCAGCACTATGCTGAGTCATGCTGAGCATGGGCTTTTACCTCAGCCTGCACCTGCTGGAGTCCAGTCCCCGGAAGGGATTTGTACGGTGCTTTACACACTTGTGAGAGACTGCTGAAATTGGGGTCACGTGGATATAAAGGGGAGCAAAAATGCCTATTTTCCATCTTTGTTTTCGTCCTTGGGGTGTATTACTGACCCAAATCTGCAGGGGACATCAATAGCCTTGGCCAATCATCTCCCCAGAAATCTCACCCCAGAATATCCTCCAAGGCAGGTCGGATCAGAAGAGAGACTCAGGTAAACCTACTCTACAGTAAACAGACGGAAAGCCAAGGCCCTAACCAGGAGTCCTGTCCCGGGTGTCAGTGGACCAGGACTGCAGTTGGTTAAGGCATCTGTGGCTGATGCAATTATAAACCTATGAATTCTCTTATCTATCTATCTATAATAAGCCTATGAATTCTTGAGAGGGGGGTGAGGGGGGAGGGTGCTTTAAGTTACCGATAGTCCATTTTCAGGACAAGTGCTCACATAAAGGGAATTCTTTAGAATCAGGCAGGTTTTTGTTGTTGAAAGTAGGCTTAGGGGCTGAGCCCCGGTGGCGTAGTGGTTGTGCGCGGGACTGCGGCCCACTGGGACGGAGGTTCAATTCCAGCAATTCCAGCAGTGGGGCTGGGCCTCCTACTCCCACCACCGGAGAGCCGTGATGCCCCTCCCAAAAAACAAACAACGAAAGTAGGCTTAATGGTTCAAAGATTAAAGATAAGCTCTTCTTTCCTCCTTGTAGTACTTCAGACCACAGATTTATTTATTTAACCCTCTTATTGAGAACTCATACAACTCTTACCACAATCCATACATAAGTGCACTATGTGCCAAGCACATCTATATATCCACTGCCCTCATCATTCTCCTGACATTTGCTTTCTATCTAGGCTCTTGGCATCGACTCCTCCCTCGTTTTTTAAGACCACGTATTTCTTAGGAGAAAGAGCCTTGGGAGGGAAAGTGATCGAGAAAGTGCCTCAAGCTCTCCACCATTCCCCGGCAGCAGGAGGTGACCCGAGTTGGGTGGGCACTCCTGAAAAAAAGAATGAGGGTCCTGCCAACTTCACCAGTCACCGCGGAACTGCCAGCTTGTACCGCAGTGCTCAATCCAACCAGGGTCGCCTTGCCTCGGACAGCTAGGCCAGTCCGTGGAAGTCTCTTCAGAGAGCGGAGCTTTCCCTTCTCAGGAGAGCCGGGCCTGGCCCTTCTCCTCTCCTCTCGGATGGGGAACCAAGGAGGAAGGAGATCACTGTCAGTGGCCTGTGTCACGGAGCTTCTGAACGGAGGCTGTGTTTGCTAAGCAGAGCTAAGCTTAACACGCAGTCCTTTTCTGCGGCTTCCTCTCGCTGACAATATGGAGGCAGAGGACGGGGCTGGGTGTTGATGAGCTCAGGTATCAGAAGGTCCAACACGGGGCTGAGCCCTGGTGGCGTAGTGATTGAGCGCGGAACTGCGGCCCAAATCCAGCAGCAGCTCTCCAGGAGCAAGGTTGGGCCTCCTACTCCCACCAGGGGGCAGTGATTGCCCCCCCCCCCCAAAAAAAAGATGCAACACAAACAACTGTATTGATGCAGAAGAAGGAGGTTGGAGACTCAAAGCCCACCTGCAGACAACTGGACATCTCCCAACAGAAGGGTGACCAGGGATGGACGAGTCAACCAGGGTGCAATACAGCACAGACAAAACACTTATCGTTTCTCTAGTTCCTGAACGCCCCCCCACCCCATGACACAGTTCTACCTTAAAAACCCAACTAGGCTGCAGTATACACATTGTTGCAAATTCGAGCTTTTGACACACAGAATTCAGGACAGATAAAACCCTCAGGAACAGCAGCGGGAGTAGTGAGATCATGAGGGTCGAGGGACTGGTTGGGGGGGGGGGGGGAGAGAAAGGGGGAACCCATCACAAAGTTGGATATATAGCATCACCACTCCCGACAAATAGGGTACGAATAGCAGAAAGGTGGGTGAAGGGAGACAACAGTGTAAGACACAAAACAACAATTATAGAAAATTGATGAAAGACTCACTAGAAGGGGGGAGGGAGACGAGAAAAACAGAGCTGATGCCAGGGGCTCAAGTAGAAAGAATGTCTTGGAAATGTCGATGGCAACTTATGCACAAGTGTGCTTAATACAAATGAATGATGAATTGTTGTAAGATTCCTCCCACCCCCAATAAAATGATTAAAAAAAAGAAAGAAAAGTTAATTTATAACTCAGAAAAGGTCACGATGAGCCATCTTGCAACAGCCTAACCCTCCTGCTAACCTGGTTGGTCGCCAGGACCCGGTGGCCTTAAGCCTATTCTATGTTTTTGGTTCTCTGTCAGTTTGGGGAGGAATGTAGCCTCTCTCCTGTCTCCACAATCTAGCTCCTCTGGCTCCTGGTCATCCATGCAACCCACGACTCAGCCAGTGCCTGTTTCCATGGTCAGAGTCGAGACCAGAACAGCTAATGGGAAAGAAGGGCCCATTTGACTAAAAACACAAACTTCCAGGCCAGGCCTCCAGAACGCTTACTAAATAGAGCAGGGGCTAAAAAGACCAGGCTCCAGACAGGCCACCTTAGTTACAGAACAGCTTGGCCGTTCCGTGCCCTTGCTGGTCAAATTGGGTTAGACTTGGGTATCTATACAGCACGCTGCGGCCGCAAGAGCTCAATTTCACCTCAAAAAAGTCAGCAGTGACCCGACAGCCAGCTCCCTCCATCTCTTCGGAAGGGCCTGGTGCGCCCGAGGAAGCTCTCCCTGCCACCCCGCCAACAGCAGCTGCTCGGATGCTTACGATTCAAAACGACTGTGTGACTGCATCTGGAGAGTGAGCAACACTGGACCAAAGGCCATGAGCACACCCTCCAGTTGGCGCTCAGCCGTCCCAGGGGCTGTCCCCCGAGGGGCTCCTTCCTCCCATCTTTAAAAGGAGGCATTGGGACCACCGAGTTCCTTCTGGTAAGGTGGCTTTCACCAAATGAGCAAACCCAAAAGCCTGTGAGCCAGTTCTTCAAAGGGAACAAAGATGCTACTCTTGCTTGTTTTCCAAACAACTGCAGTTGACAGTAGGTAGGGGGCGGGGCGGGGCAGGGAACTCATGTTTTCATTATGACACCAAATCCTAACAGGGAAGAAAAGGATTTCATGCCCAAAACATGTCAGAATTGATAAGCGGCTCAAAAGCGCCAGGTCACCCCCCATAGTTAAGGGTAGGAACGAACTGAAACAGTAAGAAAGAATTTTCATGTAGCAACTGGAAACACGACATAAATACTGAGTTGTCAAAGGCAGAATTGAAACTGGCATAAACCAGATTTGAGGCGGAAACCGCTACATCTGATGGAAGCGGACACATACAAAGGCAGGGCAAGCAGAGAGGTGGCCAGGGGAGTACAGGAGAGGGCCACCCAAAGGTTCTGCTCTTAGTAGGACCAGTGTGACTGCAGACTAGCTGCTTCGCTCACAGAAGGCTCAGGCCCAGGTCTCTGGGTGCTCCCCCCACCCCCCCGGCTCGGTTCTGGGAGCTTGTCCTCATGACTTCTCCCCTGGTTCCGTGCCTGTCTATACTCCTCAGGGCAGCACTAGAAACAACTCTACCTCCAGCGTCCCGCCAGCCTCGCTTGCCAAAGCGCACCCACCCCGGGAATAATTCTTTCCCGCCAAGTTCTACTCCCACGTAAGCTTCTGCATCAAGAGCAGCAGCAGCAATGTCTGGCAGCCAGCAAGCCCCCACGCTGACAGAGGCTCCTCGTTCACATCCTCTCCCCGTGGACTGGAGGGTCCCAAGCAGACATTCACTGCGTGTCTTTTATGATACAGGTCATTTTGAATGTTGAAGACATGGGGGGGGGGGGGATTCGGTCAGGGGCTACTAGCACAACAGACCTGGGACTTAGCTGCCTGGACTTTACTTCTATGGGCTGGCCAGGATGGGAGCCCTAAGTAAATTAAAGGAACACACACCGAGGCTCACCACCGCATCTTGCCTTTAACCAGCGTGCAGTGACCACAACAAGTTTGTTTCCTGTGAGCCTTCTCTCATCTCTCCAGCATCCGCCCGAATACTCCTGGCTTTTGCCTCCCCCACGGGCTCAGATGGTTGTGGCCCACGTTCCAGCCCTGGGCCTCCACCTGCAGCCTCCAGTCCTCCGGCCTCTTCCTCCAAGACTGTGCTCCTTCCATCCGGCTCTGACCTCTGGACAACCCTATTTCTAGACCACTTCCTGGCCAGCCCATAGAAGTAAAGTGGTACAGTTTCCCTCAAGAGGAGCCGAAGTGTGCAGGGAAAAACGTGGACGGTGGCTCACCTCAAGCCCGGTGCCCTGATCGACCATAAACAAAAGTGGAGAACCCTTTCTCCTCCTGTCCCTCCCTCTCCCTCCACAGCAATGTCCGTTGGAGAAATGAGAGAGAAAGAGAGAGACTGCTCCCCGACTATAGACCTTTCAACTATGTGTGTCTACTCGATTTGGAATAACTGCTGACGCTGAAATCTGGCCTATAGCGTCTTCCATGACCTGGGGTGTGGTCACCAATGGGACACGCCCATGCCCACTGGGACATACCCCTGCCCACACCTCACTGACAGCCAGCCTCCTGGCTGATTCCTCCTTTGAGCAGTGGTCCTCCTCTTTGCCTGGGGCCTCTGCTCCCTGGACCCCCTCCCCTGGGTGCTAGGGACCTGGGCTGGCTGCTGCTCATCATTAGTGTCTGCTGGCCAACTTTCGGCTACTGTCACTTTTTTTCAGAGACTCTTCCTGAAGGTCTAATCGAAAGTAGCGATTCTGTCCAATCTAGCACATCAGTCCCTGCAGACAGCTATACAACATGAAAAGCCCGGCTCGATCTTCTCCCCATGAAGACGTGCGTGCCAGGGGACCTGCTGCTCCCTTCTGGATCTTAGCACCTGGAATCATGCATGGCACACAACGTGTGAGAAGAAACGACATCGGATGCGGCCACTGTCTGAGAGGCTGGCATAATTTTTGAAAAATCCTTCCGGAAAAGGTTCACTTCAGAACACCGGTGAGATCAAAGCTGCAAATGCTGGCCTACGCACATTAGCATAAAAAGACAAAAAACCAAAACCAACCCTTTTTTACTGGGATCTGTTTTTCCCCAATAACCGAGTACAGGAGACATAGATCATTACACGTTAATCGTTACATAACTGAGACAGGAACTAAACTCAAACTCAAGGTATCTTCCCTAGCCTCTCTCCCATAATTACAAGGTTTATTATTTACTTATTAGGGAAGTAATCGGTAATCATCAGTGGTCAGCACTTCCTTGGAAGTAAAAGGAACAAGAGGCTACCACCCTTCAACCAGGATGGCTTCTCGGGCAGGCCTTTGCTATCGGTTACATGCAAGGTCTTAAAAGTTGAGGAGGACCTGGGTGAGAACCCGAGCCACATAAGGGGGCGTCAAAAAGTTTGTATCACAATGACTTTTCTCTCAGTTTTCATTTGCTCCACAAACCTTCTGCAGCCCCCTCCTGGAGCGGTCCAAGTAGGCCTTTGTTAAATAACCAACCCCAAGCTTTCATGAATGACGAGTCCTCTGGGCTCTCCTCTGCTTCAGCTCTTATTAAACACTGCTGGCTTATGTTCCCTTAGACCAGGTCCTCAGCCCAGTCGAAGAGCTCTTCCATCTAGGAAAACGTCAAATGGCCAAGTAATCTAAAGCTCCACAGTTTGGTCCCACCATAAAATACCATTCGAGAGTGATGGAGAATAAAAACGCATACTGCCGAGCCTGCTGTTGCCACAATTAAAAGCACTGAGCAGTGCCCTTTAAATCACCCTCATGCTACATAGACATACATGTGGACCTACACGGTTAATCAGAGTTCCTTGACTTTTAAGACCCCACTAGAGCGTCAGAAGGGCTGACAGACGAGATAGCCCCCTGTGGAGAACCTGTAGTCACCCTGTTGAAAGGAGACTGACCAGCTGGAGAGGGTGTGGTACGGCTCAGTGTGAGACTGCAGTCATCGCCCCTCAGACTCTCTCTGCCTGCTCCAAAATCCAGTGCAGAATGAATCTTGTTGTTTTCCTGGACATTCTATCAGCATCCAGGCACCACAAATTTTCCTTAGGCATCTTGTTTGCAACCAGTCACACACTTCGCTTTGGCATCAAATAGCCATCCTGACGTTGCTATCTACACAGCTGGAGCCTAGGAGGATGGGCGGTGGTGGGAGTGTGTAGACCACCAAGAGTACGGAAAGCCCACTGTATTTATGCACCAGTGGCCTTTCAAAAGTCCATTTCTAGACATGTTAGCTGGACATTACAACTGCTTTCTTTTTTTTTGGGGGGGGGGGGCAATCACTGCTCTCCGGTGGTGGGAGTAGGAGGCCCAGCCCCACTGCTGGAATTGAACCTCCGTCCCAGTGGGCCGCAGTCCCGCGCACAACCACTACGCCACCGGGGCTCAGCCCTACAACTGCTTTCTATAACCCACTTCCCAGGGTTACAAATGAGATCAGTTCTAAGTGAGGCTCCGAGCCCCGTTTGTAGGTTAGTTGGACGAGGTACACGTGGCTCTAATTCAGCCTACTTTGGGTCTGGGATGAACACAGTACGGGATCCCTGGCGGCGCTCTGGGTAAGTGTTGGGTCGAGCCCTGTATGGCTGGTGGTTCAAAGCCCCCAGCTGCTCCGAGGGAGAAAGAGGAGGCTGCCTGCTCTCCCGGAGATGCGCAGTCTGGGAAGTCCCACCGAGCAATTCTACTCTGTCCCCCAAGGTCGCGAGGAGTCAAGACTGACCAGAGGCAGTGGACCTGGTGCCTTCACAGTGCTTCCAAGGCTGCAAGGGCAACAAGCAAAGGTGAGTGTGATCAACAACTTGCTCAGAGCAGAGGCTGGTCCCACCGTTTCAGAGAGGGCGAACTGACACAATCAATACGACATGGCGCGAAAAACAAACAAACAAAAAACAGTAAGCGAAGTACGTACAAGTTGGTCCACAGACACTCATAAGCCAGAGGTTCAGTGTAGTCGTGGCTAACGATTTGCCATAGTCCGGCCGGGGTGAGACAGGAAAGCACTGCACAGGGGTGCATTAGGGGGCGCATTGTCTGTCAGTCAGACTTTGTAACCTGGGGGCCGCCTGCATCCTCCACACTAGTTTGAAGGCAGGCGACTGCTGTCCCTCGCCGCCAGACCATCGCGAGCTGTGTGTCTCGTGTATGTGTGGTCCTTGGGTTAGTTAAGGTGGCCGAGTGTCACAACAACAAGCTGTGAACAGCAACCTTTCTTATGAAGAGACTAAGGGAGCAAAATGGAGGGAGAAACGAAGATGGAGTCTTGCAGAAAACAGAAGTGGGTGAGAACCGCCCAAGAGAAGGACCAGGAGATGGTAGAAGGAATGCTACCGCACACGGTGTCCTATGGAAGCCGGTTAAGTGCGACAGATGGTCAACAAGCTGGACACCTGTGAGGTGTGTCAGCTTTGCTACGTATATACTTAGCGTGATTAAACAGTTGGGAGTAATAGGAGTACCAGAGAGAGAAAAAACTACAAACAAAGGGACAAAGGGAAGAAATAGACAGACAGACAGAGACAAGGGAAATGAGTAAGGCGGCTGAGGGACTGTGGGAGTCAGTGAGCCTGGGCACAGCTGGGGACTCTCGCAAAGATGGCTCAGGCTTTCGAGGACAAAAGGAGGGGAAGGGTGGACTCAGACAAAAGATGGTTTTCAAAAGATAAGCATTTGCCATGTCTTTGATCATTTATTTTTATACCAAAAATGGATCTAGTCTACAATATTTGGAAGGTCACATACAAGTGTGTTTTAATCCCCTTGAACCTAAAACTCCCCGCTAACTGTAGTCATCAGCACTGGCCCTCCTGCTGGAAATGCGTGTGGGAAAAACACCAGGGGCGTCAATGTCCGTGCAAAGATACCGCGTCACAAACGTGTGAGCCTGCTCAGCCAGCCTTCCGCATCGTCCTATGTATTTTTTCAAAGATGGTGTTAAAACACGATGAATGAGTACACAACACTGTGTCCGTTGAAATGTAGTGCAATTTAACTATTATACACTGGGTCAGTTAGGTTGTTCCCAAGTTCTAAATATAGGCAAAAAACGAATTTCGATCTTCTAGCTCGTTGATCTTAGTGTACGTCACTGAACATTTCCTTAGGAAATGCACAAAGAGAATACAACCCTTATCAAACACAGGGCTCGATTACGGTCAGCGCAGGATCTCTGCCAGCTGTGGTCAGCCCGTCCATCTGAGCCATCACGTGCCATCTCCTTGTGGGAATCTGCACTCCCTGGGTTAGACAGACACGAAGTCGCTTGGTTGCATAAGCTCGTGGGCTTTTTAAATCTCTAATATATTTAATGTTTAAAGTATTGCTCACTTTTTAGACGAGATCATTCCTGCCTATTTCACCCCAGAGTAACTTCTGGGCTGGGGTTCTTGCATGGAAAGAGTTTTCTTTTGCTAAATTAATCAGCGTGCCGATTGGGGCAGGGAACCAGGTGCCTTGGGAAGTGGGGAACAAGGCCTCAGGCAGTGTCTTCATGGACTGGGGGGTCTGTAGGGTTGGGACTATTTCTGCAGTTCTCACGCGCCACTTCACACCTTGGAAGCCTTGCAAATCTTGTTTTCTCCCCAGAAAACAAATCTTTCCTGGAACACCCCTTTCTCCTCTGTAAGCCGCACATGCCCTGACTGACTTAAGCTCCCTTTCCTCTCTTTCAAACAGCCTTCCTAGCGTCCGGGGATAAGCAGCCCCGATGGGGTGCATGCCAGCATCAGACAGTCAGAGTGCCTTTCATCCCAGCACCTCCCTCCAGAGAGGGAAAACAATGGCTCAGGCCAGCACCTCCCGGGAGGGACCGGGTGGCCCAGCATAGCTGGGAAAGCCCTCGAGGAATGTTATGAAAAAGACACACTTCTCCTCTGCCTTCAAATAAACCAGAACTTAAGGACTCCAATACGGCTTATTGTAAAGACTTGTCTCAGGGAAACCGTGCCCCTCGTCCAAGGATGCCATGTTTGATTCATGGTCTTTTTTGAATTCCCCCCTGAAAGTCCCCCGAACAACAGGTCGCAGGAAAATCAGACTCCTTGCACTTTAGTCAGCCCTGAAGCAGACATCGTTTTATATTCCAGGGGTTATTACCTGGCTATCCCCTTCGCTTCACTGCCTACGCTTAAGTGGGCTTTGGCCATTTTCAGCTGTGCATGCCTGGCTTCAAAGCATCCATCCAGTTGGACCACGGCTAAGGAGCCTCAGAGAGAAAGCAAAATTCCAAAATGGGGTTCAAAGGATCTGAAGCAGATGACCTTTTGATTTGCTGAAGTTCAGGAGCCCTACCAGGTGTCACCTTCCTGCTGGAAGCCGAGGCTGCCAGAGATGAACATGGGTCAACTGTTTTGCAGCCCAAAGACAAGTGGAGGGGTAGGGTGGGGAGGGGGGACTGGTGTGTCACGATCAAAGGAAGGCGGGCCTGGCGCCAGCCACTGTGGGGGCAAGATTTAAAAATGAATGACAAGTGTGGGAGGGCCTTCCCACCTTCTCCTCACAGGTAACTCTACAACCATCTACGTGAGCAGGAGACGTGGGACATCGGAAGGAAGGACTGCACCTCCCAATGTTTGCAACGACTCATCCTCAGAGCCATTCCTCTGGTGACTACCTGAAAACGAGCCTCCCCAAATCGCTGGTCAAAACTCGGAGGCAACCTTCCTCCGGAGGAAGCAAGGACAGCGTGGACCCAAGTTTCAACTCGACCCACTTCCCCATGAGCCTACGACACACACTTGCCGGCATGGCCACGGTCGAACAGCACCCAGCCAGGCAAAGGAGTCGTGATGACGTGAAGATTAGCCTTGTCACTTGGTCCTGGCTGCTGTACCGTCACAGGCAATGTCGACATGAGATGTTTGCACTTCGAAAGTTAGAATGACTACAGAGACAGCTCATGGTCCCTTGCAGGTGCGGGAGAGGAGGATGGGGAGAAGTGGGGAACTAATGATTGAAGAAAATACTTGAAACAGATGGCTGTGCAACTTTTCTTGATGTGTCCGAACTACTGAATTATTACGACATGTGAATTATACGCCAATGAAACTGTTGGGCAAAACTCAAAACTATCCTGCAAAAAGGAATCCCCAAAATGGAAAAAAGTAATAATAATAAACTTATCTGGAAAGCCATGTTAGGACAGATTTGTGCAAAACCTACATTTCTACAGGCGCTGTAACTCCATTTCTAGAAGTTCACTGTGAGCTTCACCCAGCTAGACTGCTTCCCTTCTGACTAACAATCTGGAGTGACAACACCACAGACACACTGGCGTGCCGATTGCTAGTCTCCAAGGAGAGAGGGACTGGGAGAGACCCGACTGAACTGACGGTGTTTGGCATGTCTGTTCATGAAGGTGGCATGCATTAGACGGGCTTCAAAAACTGAAAACATCCCGTTATCTCTCAATTCCATTTCCTACAAACTTTTGGAAGCCCCTCATATAGGAGCACCAAAAAGTTAACACCTCCCCTCCCATTCTGCTTCCCCATCTGACCATCTTCAAATGGGTCCACCCACCTGAGGACTTGCAGATGCTCTGACGGATTTTTAAGGCACTACACTTGAGTGTGTCCCAAGGGGCTCCTGGTACAGGAGAGGCTGCTGTGTTTGACTGGAACCTACGCTGCGGCTCTCCTAACGCTTCCTGGTTATTTGCCGCATGTATTGGTGTATAAGCCAAGGTTTTTCAGCCCATTTTTAATGCAGCTTTGGTGGTAAAGCTAGGTGCCTCGGCCAGTATGCGGGTCGGCTTATACTCGAGTAAATACGGCACCTTGAAAGAAACCTTGGCCTCGGTCAGAGTCTCTGCCGACTCATGGGCGCCCCAGTGTGTGCACAAAAGAACTGCTGCAGACCCCTGTCCTCCCCAGATACCTCTGGGTGCATTAGCGGCCTGGAATCAAAGAGCAAGCTGATACTATCTTTGACACATCTCTTTAAAACCCATGCTTTCCTTCTCTGGGGGAGAGCGAGGACTTCGGTTCACTGCCATCAAGCTGATGCCAACTCAGGGAGACCCTCAAGGAGAGGGAAGACTTGAACGTGTGGGTTTCTAAGACTGTAACTCTATCTTTCTCCCATGGGGTGGCTGGTAGGGTTGAACCGCGGACCTATGGCTAACGGTTAATGCCGATAAACCTGTCACAAGTTCTGCAGACAGACAGCAGGGTGTTGGCATGTGAGTGAGGGGCTCAGCTTTGGCCTTGACTGAGACGTTGCAATTCTTGGCCTGACTTTAAATTAGTCAGTATTTTAAGTTATCTACAGATTGAAGAGGCGAAGCTGGCTTTGAAGTTAGCTGAACTACCACCATTCTGCCGTCATCAAGTGTTCCCAAGGTGCCAGCCTTCGATCAGACTCAGCACGACAGCAACTGTCTCTAGAAGACCTAAGCTCCTTAATGGGAGAGACAGGTAATGACATCCCCCAATGCAAGCCAAAGGAAGATGGAAACGAGGAAAAAGAATACTCCCCACAACCCCCCCCCCCCCCGCACGCACACACCGAGGGTCCTACACGACCTTGATTCTGTTTTGCGAGCTAGAAAGAGTGGGACGGGGAGAAGAGACAAGGGGCCCAAGGATCCAGAATTGGAATGAACAAAGGCATTGGAACAAAGGTTCTTAAAACAATAGCCATGAGACTAGCTGCTACGTAACATTAATTCTGACAAGGTGGCATTTGAAATGAGGTGGAAGGATGTTTGTCATTTCACTAATAGCCCGAATGGTCAATGGGTCTTAAAGTTCTTTGCTTTCTCTAACCCTGCCTGCAGCGGAGAAGAATCTAGTTATTAAAATCCTGTGGGATTAAGTCAGCGATGAATTAACCAGAGCCTTTAAACAGGGGACCACTCAGGTCAGCAACCACGGCTGGGATGTATTACCACCTAGCCTGTGTCAGGCTGGCTAACTTCTTCTTCTTTCTTGGATTAGAAACCTCTCCCGGGGGAGAGAGAGGAGAGCTACATACCTATTGACGGAGACTTGAAGGGGTATTTATCAGGAAGATCCACTCTAACTTTCCATACTCCACCCTCATATGGTGCTGAAAGAAAAGCAAACACATGACGCATTAGGGCTGCGTCCTCCAATGTGAAAATACACCCGAGTGTAAGTCAATCCTCAAACACTCATCTCTTCTGAGAACCTTGCAAATGAGCCAGGGACATAGGACAAGCAGGGAATAATCAACTCCCAGCCGCCTTCCCTAAGGTGTCCAAGACGATGGAGCACTGCGGTTTTCACCACGGAGACCGGTGGCTGGAACTGCTGCCTCCGCTTGAGGGCTAACGGCCCAATGCCCAGCCTGGTCTCGTTATTGCTGACCTTACATCCAGATTTGGATTATTTTTCTATAAAAGATCCAGAGTTAAGAGTATAAGCAAAGATGCATTCTCTTGTCCAAATTTCCTGGATTCTCTTATTTATCACTTACATTTCAGTGACTTGTTAAGAACAGCTACATCCTTTTCCTACCCCTCCGTACAAACCCATTATCTGCCCCCCCCCAAACCCAACTATCACCCCGTTTCCTTCCCTACCACAAAAAATAGTTCCCCAAATCATTCACATAAAATCTAGAACTCAGCTTCAATGCTGTCACGTTGGGGTAAAAGACAGACATGTGAAGTTATTAACTCAAGCAAAATGTGTCCCCAGTTTAGATTCTTTTACTTTCCAAAAACTACACAGGCCACCCACCCCCAGCCCGTCGTCACCAGTCTCACGAGCTGCAAGGGGACAGAAGAACACAAGTCAGCACGGGAACTTACTTCCTTGTGGTCCGTAAAACTTGACGACAAATTCATTCAGTCCTCCCAGGATGGTGACCTCGTGCTTACTCTCAATGCTAAGGTGGAAGGTAAAGGAAATTACGCCAACCATGTGTTACCAGAAGTTACGACACTGATGACGTCCGTCCCCTGGTATGCCATTCAAGGTGCTACCAAAAGTGGTAAGAAACCAGCAAAATATCCCATCTACAAAACGGTCGGGGCAATTTGGAGAGACAATGCCAAAGGATGTGCTGCGCTGGGCCAAACGCTGCTGGAGGCCGTTCCAGCGCTTTCCGACAGCAGGGTCACCAGCTTCACCGGCTCCGCTGGACCAGGAAGCCGCAGCACGGGCCCTTTTGAACTATGGCGGTGATGAAGATGAGTGACAGTGTCACATGGGCTTCCACAGAACCAACACATCTGTCTTGGGAGAAGTAAAAACCAAGCGAGGGTGGGGGGACTTCATCTTATAGGTTCGCAGAAGAGATTATTAGGCCCCAGAGAAGAGTATTTACTATGTGAGGTAGGTCAAGTCGAGGGCCAGTGAGGAAAACAAGGGACAGACTGGCCCTCAATGAGGTGGATCGGCACAGTGCAACCAGGGGCTCGGCTCCGAAGGTGGGGGAACTGAGAACAAGACGGAATCCATTATCAGGTGGAGATGGGGCTGCAGCCCTAAGATCCGCACAGTCTCACCCAGCAAAGCCTCTCCCTAAAGGCAGCCTAAGTGGGGGTGTCCTCTGAGGAGCATTCAAGCCCTACTGCACTACTAAACAAAAAAACTCAGACAGGACCACTTTCTCATTCAACTGGTGCAATTGGTGTTACCCAAAATGAAAGTAGTCGAAGAAAAAGTTTACAGCTCTCTTAAAGGGAAAAAGAAAATTATCTTTAAAACTTGAGGTTAAGTGTTTTTTTTTTTTTTTTTTTTTAGGCATCACTGCCCTCAGGTGGTGGGAGTAGGAAGCCCAGCCTTTGCTCCTGGGAGCCGGAATTGAACCTCCATCCCAGTGGGCCGCAGTCCCGCGCACAACCACTACGCCACCGGGGCTCAGCCCCGAGGTTAAGTGTTTTTATTTGACTCTCAATCCTCTGTCTTGGAGGCCACAGAAAAACTGTGAGGGGCCAGGTATATTTTTGGCAAAGTTTGTGGTTCCTGAGCTTTAAGTAGTATCCACGTGAGATTACGTAAGGAAGATAATTTAGTCTAGGATAACTCAGTTTCATTCTTTTCTAAGTGAAAACACTTTTTAAAAAGTGTGTGTGTGTGTGTTTGTGAGAAAACACTTTGGGGGGGGGGGGCATCACTGCCCTCTGGTGGGAGTGGGAGGCCCAGCCTTGCTCCTGGAGAGCTGCTGCTGGATTTGAACTGCCAAGCCAGCAGACCGCAGTCCTGCACTCAACCATTACGCCACCGGGGCTCAGCCATGAAAACACTTTTTAAGACTAAGCAAATAGGGCGGATCTCTGGTGGCGTAAGTGGTTGAGTGTGGGACTGTGGCCCGCGGCCTTGGCAGTTCAAATCCAGCGGCGGCTCATGGGAGCAGCACTGGGTGGTACCCACGACCACCAGAGGCAGTGATGCCCACAAACAAACAAACAAACAAAAAAAACCCAAGCAAATGAAAAGGACCCCAACAGTGTCCAAATGGGATCTCTGGCTTCCCATTGTACATGGGTGGAGAACACAGGCCACACTTGATCCCGAAATTCTGCCCAGCGACCAACAACCTGGCACCTGCAATCTCCCAAAGGTCCTGCTACTGCAATAAACGGCACCGCATGTTTCAACGGCTTTCTGAAATCCAAAGAAGCAGCCTTTATTTTAGTGAGAAACAAAAAGTCAAATCCAGTTAAATGAAAATAAATAAAACAAAGTCCTTAAAGAAAGTAAGACTTGAAAACAAGAGCCCTAGTGGACAAAATGAGACTTCCCCAGGCCAAGTTGGAAAGCATAAAAGATTTGAGCACTCACACAGATGTGCACACACTCACACCCTGTTTGCACACCTCCCTCCACCCCTACAATTCTGACTCACGTGAACTCTACAGAGGCTTTGTAAACTACAGGGCTCTAGCTCCCTCTTGCAGGTACACCGATTGAAAAGACATCCGTGCTGGACAAGACAAAGGAGGGAGGAGGGAGAACATTTTAGTGTGACAAAAGTTTAGATCTTTCTATATAAGAATTATTATAAAGTGCTATCAGAAAAACCAGTGGCGTAGTGGTTGTGCGCGGGACTGCGGCCCACTGGGGCAGAGGTTCAATTCCAGCAGTGGGGCTGGGCCTCCTACTCCCACTACCGGAGAGCAGTGATGCCCCCCCCCCCCCAAAAAAAATAGACACAAGCCAACTGTAGAAAACAAAGCTAAAATGAGCAAATTTGCATCTTAATTAAAGATATTCAAAAGGTGACACATTTTCTACTCGGGGCTGAGAAGGGGGGTGGGGGTGGGTTTGTTGGTCTGAGCGGTGGCGAGTCAAGGTCTGGGGCTCACTGTCAGAGACGCCGCCGGGTGATCTGGGCCCAGTGCTAACCCCATGTCCCAAGCATGGGGTGAGAGCTTCCTGTTTCACCAGTGACTGCAGGTGTGCTCCGAGAGCTTGTGTGTCCAGTCCTCCGCCCACATCCTTACCCCGCCCACTCCTCCACCTGCGACATCGCCTCCTGTTGCATTTCCGCCACAGCCACCAGCTGCCTGCATCCCAGGAGAGGGGAAAGGGGTTAGAGTCTCGCGAGCCCTGTGCCTCTCTTTTTTTTTTTTTTGGCATCACTGCCCTCTGGTGGTGAGAGCAGGAGGCCCAACCTTTGCTCCTGTGGAGCCCGCTGCTGGAATCGAACCGCCATCCCAGTGGGCCGCAGTCCAACGCACAACCACTACGCCACCAGGGCTCAGCCTGCCACATCCTTCTTTTCTTGGGGCAGCTGCTGGACTCACGCGCCACCGCGTTAGGCTGGCAGTGAGGTGCCTTGACAACAACTCCGAGTTCGTCTCACCCACCTCGGACACGTACTCAAGAGGAGACCAGTCCCTGGAGAAGGACATCAAGCTTGGTAAAATAGGTCAGGAGAGAGAGGAAGGCCCTCCGGGAGACGGACTAAGAACACTGGGCACAGCAACAGGATCAACAAAAAACGACAGTGAGGCTGGCGCAGGACCACCCAGGGTCCCTTCTGGTGCCTGCCGCGTCACCATGGTGATGCCAACAGTACCCTGATGGGTTATTAACACGGCTGTCGTTTCTGAAATGACAAAGGGTGCGGTTTGCTTTTTCCTATCCTTTATGCAAGGATGTCATGAATTTGGGCTCCTTCCAGGTGTGACTCCACCCACGGCGGCATCTCCTTTTCAAGGGGGAGACTCTTCCACATTGGAACCAGGTTAGACATCAGGGTTCCACCACGCTCTTTCCGTCTGTCTCCCTCTGAGTACAACTCCCAGCAGACATCATCGAGTGCTGCACACTGACCTCTACGGACCTCAGGAAAAGCTGAAAGGCACACGGAGTAAAAGTCCTACCCGGGAAGGCCAAATGAGGCGCTGTGCTGACCGCAGTTGGTGCAGACGCATCATCAGATGGGGACATCACATGGGGTTAGTCAAGAGTAAAACACTGCATTGAAACAAGCTATGCCATTACCACCACCACCACCACCACCGAATAAATGACTTGCCTCAAAAAAACGAAACAAAACACAAAATAAAGTGGCCCTGGTAAGTGGCCTTATGGGCGAGGCCCCAAGTCTCTCTCCCCCCTCTGGGTTTCAAAGTCAAGGGCAAGGAAGGCAATGTGAAGGCGTGGGGGAAATGACCAAACCTGTGACCTGATTCTGAGGTTGCTGCACAGACCCCGAGGCTGGCCGAGTGGCGGGGGTGCCCTGAAGGGCTCGTTCATTACTTGTGCGTTTCAGAGCTCAAAAACAGAAAACATCCTTCAGACAGAACTCTATGGGGCCACCTACACGCTCCTACAGAACTGACTGGACTGCACACAACGGTAGCCCACCTGGACCTGCAATGGCCAAAATTGAGGACCCAGGACTGTGGATGTTTACCAAATGAGGGTGGCTCCCTGAGCTGTGTCCGGGAAGGCGAGCCACTGAGGTAAACAATGGCTTCTGTGCGGAAGGAACAGCGGAAGCCGCCTGCATACCCTTCTCGGTTCAGACCAGCCTGTCTCCCCGTCTGTGATTACGTAATCACACTGAGAGGGGAGAAGACATTCAGCAGCCCCCACAACCGTCTCCTCCTCAGTCCAGCAAAACAGTGCCCATCAAGAAACATGACCCCCCAAAGTACTGCTATACCGACTATTAACGTCTTAGCTTACTAATGCAAAAACCTAACTCAGAGCACTTTGGAGGTAATGTTTATAAAGACTCTTCTCCTGCAGAGAGAAATACTGAATAAAGCCTAAGCTGTCTAATATTGTTTCAAAATTATCCAATTTGGGGTGGCGGGAGGGAGTTTGAGAGGTATGAAAGATACAGTACTGGCCCCAATGTGTTGTAAGCACAGAATCTGAGTAATGGCTAACTCATGGGGATTCGTCCTACTGTTCTCTTTTTTTTTTATCTGAATGTATCCGATGATAAATGTAAAAAAGCAAACTGATACTGCAGTCTCCAGTGTAATCAGCATCTAACGAGCCTCTAAGCCCCCTTTCACAAGGGTTTATGAAAAGAGCCAGCATTTTTCTGCCAGGACTCCAAATTTAAGCACATAAAAATTTCATATCGAGAGAGAAGAACAGGTGACCATAGTGGGACCAAACCCTGGGGTCTCTATGAAGTTAGGCACAATGGAGAGGGCGAGCACGACTTTGGACCGTGACATAGACAGCCTTGAGCACAGCGGCTCTCCACCTCCCTCATGCCACCACCCTGCCCTGTCACACAGCTCCTCATGGGTGGTGACCCCAACCAGAGCAGCATTTTCGTTGCTTCTTCATCACGGTCATTGTGCTACTGTTATGAACTGCCGTATAAATATCTGATGTGCAGGATGTATTTACATTGTTACATATTGAACATAATTAAACCATAGTGAGGAGTCAGAAACACATTATAGATTATGAAATATTTCTTTCTAATTATAAATAAATGAAATTTTTGTCTTGAAGCATGGTGTAGCATGGGTAACAGTCTTCACACCGGGTACTCGTATGTGGGTGGACCCTTCTAGAGATGGTTGGAGGAGCACTGTCTTGGTTCCTACGATGATGGGAAATATGTGTTTTCCAATGGTCTTAGGTAACCCGTGAAAGGGTCATTTGATCCCCAAAGGGGTCACGACTCACAGGTTGAGAACCAATGCTCTAGAAAGCATCATCACTAAAGATGCCTCTTTGCTTAATCTAAGGAAAAATGCATGTGGTTCAACACCAAAGGCCTCTGGCTGAGATTTGTAATATTATTAGTGGGGTTAAATCAGTAGAGGGCTATATTCTCCAGGACTTTTAAAGAAAAAATTATAAAAGCTATTGAGAAAGTAAGCATAGGGGAAAGGCTGCAAGACAGGAAGATTTCATTTCCTGCCGGTGATGAAATTCACACATACTTTAATGGAAGGTTGAGGGCACGTTCTTTTCTTCATTTATCTCCACCTGAGAGGCAATGACACACTATCAAGAGCACGTCCCAATGAAACCATCTATATTTTTTTCAGTTTCTGAACTTAAACGGCTTTGTCTTCTCCATCTTCACATATATTTTTCTTAGCTTTTGATATAACAGAAACGCTTTAAAGCTGCGCTTTGGAAAATACAGCATCAGGTAGATCCACAAACCATCGGCATTTTGAATTTATTAAGTCTACCACATACTATAAGGCAAATTCAAAACTTCAATTATGAGGAGGCTTTAAATAATTTGTGGAAAGACTGGACAAAACGATAGTGGGATTTTTCCATGAGCCATTTGAAGCCCCCTATATAATACACAAGTCCTGTCCCACCCCCAAGAAGGCGCTGTACAAAATAAGATTTATGAGAGTTAAAAAAAACCAACCAACCAACCATTCTACATGGTTTGGGCTCACACACGCATGGCTTTACTGCAAGCAAAACATATTTCAACATGTCTCTGTGATCGATGGATGGCTGCAGACAACTTCTCTCAGTCACAGACATGTCAGTCTTCTTAACGTGCTTGCAAAATAGAAAAAGGCTAAGTTTTGTGCCATGGGAGGGGAGGGAGCAAAATAATCTTGAGGTCAGGGCCAGTTATCAATTTTATAGCCAAACTCAAGTGAACGCTTTCCTAAATCACTCAAGTTTTGCAACCCTATCAGCCGAATGCTGCGCCGCACAACACAGGTATTTAATTAGCCCGATGAAGCATTTTAAGCCGGGGTTAAAGCCCTCAAAGGTGAGCCAAGAGAGTGGACAGACTGTCAGCCTTGATGCACAAACACCATGAGTGAAGCCCAGGCGCCGGGAAGACACAACCGTGAAACCCCCTGGATGCCCCAACAACTGGAGTTGGGGTCTTGCGTGGCTTGATAGTTTCAATCATCGGTGACCTTCTTGGCTCGAGCCAGCTCTCAGGTCGAGGGGGGCCCAAAGTGTTGCTGAGTGAACATCGGCTAGTTCAGATAGTCTTTCCGGCTAGCTCTGAAGTGAGATGGAAGCGCTGAAGACGATTTTACGGAAGGAATTGTGACTGGGGATTCATTAATACAATTCAAACAGTGGCGTCCAAGGGCATCTGCCGGGCCAGTTAAACTCAAGACAGACAGAGAATGCAGCTCAGATGATAAATGAAATGTATGTTTTACTTAACGAAAAGAAAATGCCCTAGTGTTTTAGAGGGATTTGCCCAAAAATATTTTGGTGAAAAATTGTTGAGTGAGGAAATACTGGTGATAGCTTTTCATAACACTCACCTCAAGTCTTGCGTTTGAGAATATTTATTATAAAGATAAACCACTGAATTTTATTTCTAGCCCGTGCCTCCGCCTTTTTAAAAAAGCAGGATACAGTAGCTATACTGATTACACTCCACTATCCTGGGAAGGACGCTCTAGTGGACCATCAAAGAATCGGTGAAGCATCCAGTTTAAAATCTGCATTTGGAATACAACTTTGATTTTTTAAAAAAAGGACAAGCTATAAGGGCTTAAGTGGCGTAAGTGGTTGAGTGCGGAACTGCAGCCCGCGGGCGTGGCGGTTCAAATCCAGTGTGGCTCTCAGGAGCGGCACTGGGTAGCGCCCACGACCACCAGAGGCAGTGATGCCCACAAAAAAAAAAAAAAAAAAGACAAGCAACAACATTTTAAAGGTATTCTGTGCAGACAGATCAACCAAAAAAGTCCACATAATCAAAGTCCAAAGCAACGACCTAAGGAAAAAAATGTTTTGAAAGTGTGGCGAGCATTTAAGGTAGCGTTTTAAAAGACGCCTGGTGTCCCATGAAAATCTCCCTCCTCTCAGGAGTTGTGCAAGTGACCTCCCTTCCCCTCTGAAGGGAGACGTGGGCAGGAGGACCTGCGCCCAGTACAGAGTGTCAGCCCCCTTACCCTCTCCGTTCCCAAGGCAGCCTCCAAACTTAATCAAGTAGGCTGGTTAAGAGGGAATAGAAGATAAGAATCACAACCTTCAGGATGATAATAGCATCCAATCTTGAAAACTTCCAAGTCTCAAGCAACATGTAATTTCTCCCAAAATACGGAAACACGCAAATAGGTGGGTGGCTCCCTGCCACCAAATCCTCAGGCAAACTTCTATTCCCAGGCTGCACCCTTCTTTGCTGAGCCACCACAGCGCCACTGCAAAACTCGCCCCAAGGGGGCGCTCAGCATAGCACGAGTCGCTGGCCTGCGTGACTAGTCTGGGGTTCTACAAAATCCCTGTGCAGAGTCTCTGATTCGCATGTTTTCAGGGTTATTCTCCTCTGGAAAACTTTGAGATGATTAAAAAAGCAAACCCAGCCAAGCTCACTTGCCACCGAGTCGCTTTCTCTCTAGCAGGTGGTTTCAAATGACTGACCATCAATCAGTCCAAACCGTCACCATGATTTCCCGCTTTTGGATTCGAAAGAAAAGCAGATGGTTTTCACTCCAACCTTGGACACAAAGACAGCAATGCTCTTCACTGAAGACAGAATTAAGCTAAATGCATTATCTAATAACCCGCAGGTTATAACATCACCTAACTCGCAGACCTCATGCAGACACGTGTGAGCCATTCACAGTGCTCAGCAACGCTTCCCATCTCCCACCCTGGAGCACGCTGCTGCCAGGGAACCCTGAGGACCGCCTGCCTCGGAATTCACATACAGATGCCGGAGCCCCAGAGGGAAGGAGAGAAGACACCACACAGAGAAGTCACCACTCACACTGGCCACCGTGCCGCTGCACACCCAGGCTCTCGTCCAGACCTGACTGACTGACCCCTGCTTCCTGGACAACTCCATGGTCATTAGCGCAGTGGGCGATCGAATATTAAATGGCATGATTAACAACACAACCTGAGATCATAAAAAGTAAGTGCAGGGGAGAACTCAATATAGACTCCGGCCTTGTTCAAGCAACAGCCCGGTAAAGAAGTAGCAGGGATTCGAAATCTGCTTCTGGGAGGGAGTGAAAAGCACAGAAGGCTCCGAGAGCAGACAGTGGGCAGAACGCAGGGGTGCAGGACGCCTCATGCGTGGGGAAGGAGTGCCGGGTTCCAGAACAAGGAGCTCTGCCCGGACTCGGCGGAGCCTGATTTTCTGACCCGACTGGGAGAAATGGCAAAGGCAGGTGCCTGTCAGATGGGTAACGAAGGCCTGGATCAGCCAAGTCAGAAAGGTGGGAAGATGATGAAACTCAGTCATCAGAAGCAACCAGAAAAACAGCAGTCTATGTCTTGGTCAGAATTCCCCTTTAAGACTATTTCGAAAGAGGGAGGAGGGTAGCTAGCAGGGCAAGTAGCCTATTTGATACCACGTTCAAGTAGCTATTATAAGCTGCCTGTATTTATCCTCTTGGTGACTAATGAGAACCAAAGCCCTGGGAGGAAGACTTCCAACAGAAGTGGAAAAGCTGCTTCTTGGCCACAGGGAAAGCATTCTTATCATCAGGAGGCCAAGGCTCGAGCTTAAAGGAACACCCTTCCCCCAACACCATCTCACACGGAGAAAACCCTGGAAAGTACCTGAGGCCAAGAGGCAGGCGAGCATGAACGGTGTGATCCGGCCCAAGTGCGCGCAGAGCTACTTCCAGCATTACACAAGCAAACAGGCGACAGGCTTGCAGGCTCAGGGCCCCTGGGGCGGGCGGCCCCCACACGGCAGCGACGGCTGGCCGGTGCAGTGAAGACAGTGAGATGGACATTTAGCTGAGCGGTTTAAAGGGGCCCAAGACTTAGACAGGAATAAGCAAGTAACAAGGCTCTCCTGTGAGGAAGCATGGGAAGGAAATTTAAAACACTTTTTTTCTCAGGGAGTACTTCCTGAATCATTAAACAATGTGGTGGTGGGTGGGGCTGGAGGGATGAAAATCAAGGTTCTTCAGCAAAACAAGAGAGAATAAATCCAGACCCTCCAGGCGCCCAAGGTGAGCACAGCACTGGAAAGGCCACCTGACGACTGGGGTCCCATCCCTCTTTTTGCACCCAAGGGAAGGCAGGCTGCTGGGCGCAGCTGTCACTCGGTGAGGGGCGATCCGGGCACCTGCCAGCCCAGCTGAGTCACCCACAGAGGAGCTGAAGTGGCGAGGTAGGCCTGGTTTCCCAGAACTGCTCGCGTACACACACTCACAGCCAGCCACGTGACTCTCCCGGCACCTGTCTGCACAGAGTTCTGTCAGTCCCCCCTCAGCCACGTGGAGGACAGCTTTCTCACAGGTCTGGATCTCAGCTTGCCCTTGCTTAACAAGACCGGCACAAGCTGGGAGGACACATCATCCGCTTGTGAGCAGGGCGGGTGCCCTCAGCTGTCCCCATTACACAGCGTCGACGCCCCAGA